>VWYI01012238.1:0-100793 GCA_013399455.1 Anthoscopus minutus
TGGGCAGGAGAGAGAAGTGTTCTGGAAGTCTCAATTTTTCCTTTTCATTTTGTTTTTTTTTAGTTTTGTTAATAAACTTTCTTTATGGCCTAAGTTTGAGCCTGTTTTTCCTTTCTCCTAAAATCATATCTCACAACAGAGAAATAAGTGTACTAGTGAGTTTAGCTAGTCGTAAACCAACAACATTATTTGGTGTGTTGGCCGGGAATTTCAAATTGGCAATTTTAAAACCACTACACGAAATTGGTGTTTTAGCCCGGTTTCAACTGAACCTGCCACACATTTCTAGAAATTAATCCAGAGGTCTGGGTCTCTTTTTCTCCATCAAGGGATTTTTTTTTACCTGAAAAAAATTAGGTCCTGACTTTATCCAACAGCACAGATCAGGTAAATCTGCACCAGGTAAAGCAGCAAAGTGCCAGAAAAGCAGATAAACCCCTTGAAAGGAAAGTTAATGTCTTTACAAACAATTTGATGGATGAAGGGATGGGTGTTAATGTCTTTGAAATTGATCTTAATGTCTCTGCTAACTTTAGGCAGCAGGTTTGTTGCAGAGCCCAGGAAACTTGGCTCCTGAAACAGACAAGTGTCTGTATAACCCTGAACTTTGGGGTAAAATAACGGGTTCAAGGGGGCCCATGGGTAGGTGGTTCAGGAAGGCTGTACCTTCCTGGTACTTCAGCAATGGGGAAAGAAGAGGGCAATGTGCACCCAGGAGTTTGGGATAAAAGGAGGCTGTGCCCTCCAAAACTGAGATAAAGCCCCACAGGCATGTGCCCCTGTGGACTCTCTCCTTTTATTCGAATAAAGTTGCAGGACTTCCCTGTCTCTTTTTTGGATGTAAACCTCTGGCGTTTGTGCAATTTTCCTGACACTCTCAATCTCTCCAGCTATGAATGGGACCTCTTGGGAGCTGCCACTAACACAAAACCAAGGCTTGGGGGTATTTGCACACCTGAAGCGTGCAGACACAGAAAGTGGGGCAAACCCGAGGTACTACAAGAACCATATCTCAGGAATGTTCTCTGGGCAAACACCAGACCCTGTGGCCTTGGAAAGGCACAACGTTCCTCTTGGCACAAGGACGAGGCATTTTAAATGAGTCACAAGTCTCATGTACAAGAGGTTCATGGCAAGATCAAAGCCTTTGAACCTGAAGGATCATTGATATAATCTATAACCATAAATCAGCCAAAAAAAGAAGCAAGGGCACCACTGCAGCACCATCTTTTCCCTCTGACAGACACAGGATCACTGTTGGTGTGAGAGGAGAGCAAGGCCATGGTGGGAGAGTGGGGTGTGAGGGGGGAATGGAAATTGGGAGAGAAGAGGGACCACGACGGGAGACTGGGGCCATGAGGGGAGAGCACGGTGTGAGGGGCGGACGGGGTCTGTGAGGGAAGAGAGAGGCCATTAGGGAGGAGTAGGACCATGACGGGAAAGCTGCGTGTGAGGGAATAGACTGTAAGGGGCGGCGCTGGCCTGCGCGGGGAGCGAGGCGGTAGCTACGCTGACTATGTCCGCCGAAGGCCCCTCCAGCAACCGCAACTCCCAGCACCACGGACCGAGCCGCCACTCCCAGCACCATGGACCGAGCCGCCCCTCCCAGCACCACGGACCGAGCCGCCACTCCCAGCACCATGGACCGAGCCGCCCCTCCCAGCACCACGGACCGAGCCGCCACTCCCAGCACCATGGACCGAGCCGCCCCTCCCAGCACCACGGACCGAGCCGCCACTCCCAGCACTATGGAGCGAGCCGCCCCCGCATCCCCTCAGCTCCGCGGAACGCGAGCCCGTCCTCAGCGGCCGGCGGGGCTGCCTGCTCTCCGATTGGCCAGCGGTGCTGCCTGCTCTCCGATTGGCCAGCGGTGCTGCCTGCTCTCCGATTGGCCAGCGGTGCTGCCTGCTCTCCGATTGGCCAGCGGTGCTGTCTGNTGGCCCTGCTCCGCTCCCCGCACCCGGGGTGGGACTGTGCGGGGCTGTGCGGGACCCGGCGCTCGCGGGGCGACGGCGGGCTATATTGCCGGAGACATCTCGGGAGCCGGGTGGGACCGGGCGGTGGAAGCCCCCGAAGGGCTGAGGGAGAATCCGGGCATTTGGAAGGAATGGAGGGGTCCGTCTCTGGCCTGGGTCCGGGTTGGCGTCGGGGGTAGTTCGAGCACAGATCCGGGAAGGGAAACGGGCCAGAGTTTTAGAAGGGCTTCAGGTGATGTTCACAGAATCATCTCAGAATGGTTTGCGTAGGAGGGGACCATAAAGCTCATCCACTCAATCCCTGCCATGAGCAAGGACACCTTCCACGAGACCAGGCTGCTCAAGCCCAGTGCAGCCTGGCCTTGGTCACTTCCAGGGATGGGGAGATTAAAGATGAGGTGATTATTGGGCACTCTCGAGGAGAAGGAGCACGGGGTGTTTGCGTGCAGTTGTGCTCTGGACAGCTTTTTGTGGGGACTCATCCTAGGAGCTGCCACACTCACGGCCCCCAAGAACTTCACCTTAACCACATAGCCACTGCTGTGCTTACTGTGCTGGCGGGTTTTGGCCCAGATGCAGCTGCTTTTGGCCACATAGCTGCTGTGGGCTTGGCTGATGGTCTATAAAAAATACTCTAAGGCATGTGCCCCTTTGCTGTCAAACTCGGAGATAAATATGCCTTAATTATCCTGTGTGGTGGAGGGTGTTCTGCAGTTCATAGTGTGTGAACTCTGCGTTTCTACGTTTTTGTTTGTAATAGATCATACATTTTCCCCTATTAAAAGTGACATTTATTAGTTGTTCAGATATTCTGAACTCGGCTAAAACTGAATTCCAGGTTCATGCCCCATTGTTGTGTTAAAAATTCAGACAAAAGTCCAGACCTACTTAAAATGGGGAACATGCACTGGGCAACTCAGATCAGTCCTGTTCCCTGGATCTGTAATGATCTGAACCCCTGATGTACAGGGTAGTCTCCCTGGAAAGGGCCATTGTTTGAGGAGATTTTTGAAACTGTCGTGCAAAACTTTAGTAAATCATGGGATTAGGTGATAGGACTGGGATGCATTTCAGAGGTCTGGCAGCTTGGTAGAAGATTATGGTATTTTGTTTAGATAAAGAAGAAAGGAACTTTGTAATTCATCATGTGAATTTAAGGTATTGACATAAGGTAAAGCAAAGGGTGATGGAATATTGCAGTGATTTAAATTCCAGTGGAATCAGGTCAGGTAATGGAGTACAAGCAGCTGAAATAACCTGTGGGATTACCTGGGAGCTGATTAATAAAGGTGTAAATTCCCTTCCTCTTCCTCTGCTGAAACAGCTTTTCTATACTGTCCCAAGGACCCATGGCTGACAGCAGGTAAGATGTGGAGAGGCTGTTCCACCTTTTCCTTCTGAGGGTGAATGCCAGTCTGGCCAAGGCAAATTTGCCTTTTGTGGGACAGGGAATAAATTCATATTCTTACAGATATGTGGAAGCACACATCTCTGGAACAAGTTTATCCACACACACAGGGGTTGGAAAGAGATGGTCTTTAGGAAGGTCCCTTCCAGCCCACAGCATTCTGTGATACATAGCAAAAGGTATTAATGAATTCACCAAGCTACCAGATTGAAATAATTTTAAAATCAGGATTTACTGAACAGGTGTCTTGAGATAAAGGCAGTTTAGAAATTGGTTTGAAATACTTAGGAGTATTCAATCCCTTTCCCATAGCTCATTCCCTTCAGCAGCAAGACTGAATGTCAGAAGATGAATGATTTACCATTCATGACTGCAGTAGGGAGCCCCCAGTGTACTGCTTTAGGTCACTCTTGCTCCATGGTTTTCCTAGTTCTGTCTTTCACTGAGCAAAACTGTCAGCACCAAAATATCTGTAGTTGGGCTCCAGGGTAGTAAGAGAGGAACAGGAGGTTTTGTGCAAGAAAAAGAAGAAAATCAGCAATATTTTGTAAGAAAATCAGTATTTTTGCAGGGCTGGGGTAGTTTGGATGTGTGGTTGTACAGGGTGGAAGCTTTTCTGATAGGAGTGTTCTTGGGATCTCTGTTAAGTGTTTCTGGCTGAGATCAGCAGTGATTGAGGAACGAATTTCTTCTTCCTGGGCAAAACAGAGCAAGTGGGCCAAAAAACTCTGACTACCTAGTTGTGGTTGCTTTCAGCTGATATGCTCTATCATGGATGTGAGTTTTGTTCCTTCAGACTCCCAGGATGTTTGCCCAGAGCTCCCAGAACTCTGTGAGCCCCGTGCTGCTCCTGGTGCTGTTGGGCTGTGTCCTGTGTCCCCCAGCACAGGCCAGCAAGGTGGGTAACACCAAGCTGTGTGTGGGGCACAGCAGAGGTGGGGTGTGAGGGGACAGAGCTGTGTCCACTCCTTCATGTGGCTCCTGTGCCCTGCAGAGCTCTGAGGACATTCGCTGCAAGTGCATCTGCCCCCCTTATCGCAACATCAGTGGGCACATCTACAACAAGAATGTGTCCCAGAAGGACTGGTGAGTGACTGGGAGCAGCCTCAGGGGTCAGTCCATGACAGCCAAGCTCTGGAGTTCCCAGCTGGTGCTGAGGGAGGGATTCCCTGCCTGTATGTATGCAGATGGAGCTGCTTTGGTGGGTTCAACCCAGGCCAGGGGCATTTTTTTAAACAGAAATTGAGGAATCTGGGATGGTATGTTATCCCACTGCTTTTCGCAGATGTAGGGTATGCCCTCCACTCCCACCTGGACTGGATCCCTGCAAAAGGTGCTGGGACAGTCTGTCTCAGGGACTTTGGGCCAGCTAGGCTGTGAGGGGAGCTGTGAACAGCAGATCAGTGTTATCAGCCTAACAGGAAAACTGGGACACAGACAAAGTCACCCCCGTGTCCTTGCACAGAGCACTGGTTTCACCTTGTGCTGCTGCTGATGGTGGTTTGTTTGTGCTGCAGCAACTGTCTGCACGTGGTGGAGCCCATGCCAGTGCCTGGGAATGACGTGGAGGCCTATTGCCTGCTCTGCGAGTGCAAGTATGAGGAGCGCAGCACCACCACCATCAAGGTACCTGAGCTCAGTCCCCTGCCTGTGTCCTGCTGCCTGACATGCCACACCAGCCCAGGGTGACTGCAGTCACTGCCTGTGCCCTGCCACTTCCCATGCCACAGCAGCCCAGGCACTGCCAATACTGGTAGATTCCTGAAGAAGAGCCCAGAAAGAGAAAACTGTCACAGCAAGTACATGGTGGCGGTGCCAGGGGCTCCTGAAAGGAGGCTGTAGCCAGGTGGGGGTTGCCCTCTTCTCCCAGGCAGCCAGTGACAGGAAAAGAAGACATGGTCTTAAGCTGCACCAGGGGAGGTTTAGGTTGGACAGTAGGAAGAATTTCTTCACAAAAAAGGTGTTGGAAGGGGCTGCCCAGGGAGGTGGTGGAGTCACCGTCCCTGGAGGTGTCTAAGGAGCAATTGGGTGTGGCACTGAGTGCTCTTGGCAGGGTGACAAGGTGGGGATTGGTCACAGGTTGGACTCCATGATCTCAGACATCTCCAACCGAATTGATTCAGGGATTCTGTGATTCTGTGATTCCATGTCTGACCCAGAAGTATTGCTGTCAGGAGCTGTGTGGGAGCTTAGTCTTCTTGCTGGGGATGCATGACAGGGCCAAGCATCTCTGACCAGGGCCCCATCTTGTTGTCTCTTACGTGCAGAACATGCTCTCAGTTGGCACAATGGGAGCATCAGCACAGTTTGTGCAGTGATGGCACAACCTTGGCCTCCTGGCAAGAGACTCTTGTGAGCAAAATGAGAACAAGAGATCACATATCAGGCAGCGGCAAAGGACATTCCTGATCTCTGTGGTGCTTCTTATCTACACTGCTTATTCTTTCCCCCTGTGCTGTCCTCAACTGCAGGTGATTATCATCATCTACCTGTCAGTGGTGGGGGCCCTGCTGCTCTACATGGCATTCCTTGTGCTTGTGGACCCCCTGATCCGCAAGCCAGACCCCTATACCCAGGCCCTGCACAATGAGGAGGACAGCGAGGTGAGTGGACAGGAAAATGGGGAACAGGGAAACAGTGTGCTCCTCCTGTTTGTCTCCTCTGATCCAGTGAGGGACCAGCACAGCTGCTTTGGGGTCACTTAAACAGGTGAACATTTAGACTCAGATCTCTGCGAGTCATGCAGAAGCACGAGGAATATTCAAAGCTCTATGTAATGACCCCAAGGCAAGCCCTGCCCTAAGAAGCAGAGGGGACTTTGTAGCAACTGGCCTGAATTCGGTTTGTCCATCTAGAGGGAACAAAAAGTCAAACAGATCCTGTTTGTGTAGTGTCCCAGGTGGAGTTTTGTGGTGCTGAGCTTCCAGGGAAGGATGAGCTTAAGTGTTCGCTGAAACATCCTTAGACACTTAAAACACCGGCTGTGAGGTTTGATCCTGCTCTGGGGCTGGGCCCCGAGTTGTATCCAGGCTGTTGATCCTTGTGCTTCTCCCCAGAGCACAATTTCATTCAAACCCCATTTTTTTGTGGTATGCTGGTGTACAAAGCAAACAATGGATTTGTATGTAAACCAATAATTAGGACGCAGTAGCAAAGAAAGGGCCACTCTCTCCCTATTTCTGTCTTTGTCATACACCAGTTTTGGGGGAGGACAAATTTCTTGCTGCATAAAATTCATGCAGTTGCAGCAACTGGGTTGGACTGTCCTATTTGTACTTTGTTGTGTATAAATAATTTGGCCAAATTCCTTCATACTCTAATGTTAGTAAGGAGCAGCTGCTGCAATGTTCACAGTCCATCCATTGCCTCCCTTGCTGAAAAAGGAGGTCCTGCAGGGGATGAATTGTATCTCAAAGTCATGGGTGTGCACCCTGCTCTGCAGCAGTAATTCAGATCCAGGTGCACATGGCAAATGCCTGGTGTTGGGGGAGGTTTATCTAACTTCAGTATGCTGGCCTAAGTCCACTGGGATAGGCCTTGTTCCTTTGCCATGATAGATCTCCATCCATTGTTAGCCAGGTTTTAGTGGTGAGATGTGGTTCACTTTGGCACTGTGGCTCCTTGCAGAGTGGATTTCCAGCAGAGCTGTACGCTTTGTGCAGTTCCTCTCCTGAGGACTTTTTTCTGGAGACATGGGAGCAAGGACTTGGGGGCTGGTGTTGAGGAACTCTGAAAAGGAAGTTTTTCATCAGAACAACTCAAACCTTGAACTGCTCTTTCAGGTGCAGTTTCTCCCCAAGTCAGCTTCCTCCCTCTGTGCTTGGGCTGGGCATTGCCTGGTCTCCAGCCCCATTCCTTTCCTTGTAGGACACTCGCTCGCTGGCCACAGTGCCCACCCTGGCTGGTGCCAGGGCCAACACAGTGCTGGAGCGGGTGGAGGGGGCACAGCAGCGCTGGAAGCGGCAGGTGCAGGAGCAGAGGAAGACGGTATTCGACCGGCACAAGATGCTGAGCTAGGCCCTGCTGGGCTCTGCCGCATCAGGACACGCGAGTGTTGGAATGGAACCTCCAACCCTCCCTGATGCACTATCTCCAAAGGGAGCAGCAGCTCCAAATGCTTCTCTGGTTGTGTCCTCTACCCTTCCCCTGCCCAGCCTCGGTGGCCCCTGGGCCATGTGGAGCTCGGCTGAACACGGGACTCCATCAGCCAACCCCAGCAGAAACGGGCTGGGAACAGAGGACTGGAAGCTGACTGAGTCTTCATGGGATACAAATAGTGGGAGAACTTTGATGTGGGATAAATTATGTGATGTTTCTCCAGGATCCACCAGCCACCTCCTCCCCCAGTGTGCACTGATAGTCTGTGGGGATTGTGGTGCTGAGCCATGTGTGCAGCACAGGAACAAAGGGGAGGGGGTTTCTACCAGTGGGCACTGTTGCTTCTGCTTATTCTGATGTAAATGGAGAGACTTCCATACCTCTGGAGTCTGTCCAGGTTTACACTAGCATAATTGAGACTGCAGCTTGCTTCTGGGCAGGTGAACATCACAAAACCTGTTAGTACCTACATCAGTAAGAGTCCAGCAGGTGAAAAGCTGATTTACATTTCTATTGTTTTGTGCTTTATATAAAAACCTCCTGGGGTGAAACCTCTACTTGTACCTACACTGGTGACTCTTGGTGTTGTTCCAGGATGGGCAGCAGCATTTGTGTCTAAGAGAACTGGGGCAAAGGCTCTCCTGGAGCACTGGAAATGCCTGTCAGGGCCCTGGGAAGTGGATACTTGTGCCACTCAGAACACTTGAAGAGCTTACAGGATTTGGGCTGTGTGGAGGAAGCTGCAGTGGTTCTGCCTTGTGTATTGATCCCACTAAATATTTGGAGTTTATGGTGTAGCACCTCCATATTAAATGCAGACAAAGATCTACTACCTGAGTGGCTTTTTTTCAGGGGAAAAACCTCATTATACCAGGTCTGGGGCTCTCCATCTGCCTACCAGTGCCCAGCAGGTGAGTTGATGCCTCCTCAAGCCAGAGCTGTGGTTATGACACTGCAGGAGTGTCCCTGGCACTGCTCTCTGCTGACAGCAACTGTTCTGCTCCAGGCTTGGAACATGGGCAGACCAAAGTCCTGCTTGGCACAGGTTAATGACTTAACTTCTCTGGGCTATCCCATGGGAAAGCTGAGCAGACTGGAATTCTGCCTTTGATAGAAGCTGAAAAATTGTTGCTAAAAGCCTAATTGAGAGAGGTGTCAGTCACTGTCCTGTGTGCTGGGGCCAGCTGCTAGTGGAGCATCCAGCCCTCCAAGCTGACCCTGCCAGACAAACCCAAACAGCAGCCTTTAGGAGCCTGTGTGTAGCCCTTCAGCAGCTCACTGGGCTAAAAAGGACCCAGAGCTTCATATTATACTGAGGTCGCACCTTCCTTGGCTCATCTTTGTTCCCTGGTGCTCAATTCTGGGCCTTCTTCCCCTTTGTAGAAGCCCCATCTTGCCTCTCCTTCCCTCTTCATGTGAATCCTGCATGGACACGAGGTGAGATCGTTAGAGCTTTTTCCCTTTGAAAAGAGGGAACAAGCAGTGCTGGTGAGAGGCACTGCCCAGGGCCGGGCCCATGGGTCCATCTTGTGGCCGTTGCCCCTGATCACTGAAAACAGCCGGCACCAGTGTGAGCTTGCTGCTGCCAGGAACCTGCTGAACCTGCAGGGTGGGGAGTTGGGTGAGCAGCACCCCTAGACCTTCCCCTGACCCCTCCAGGAGCAGCTAGGAAATGGGATCAGAGAGGACGGAGTTAGAAACGAAGAGTTTTGGAAAAATAAAACTTCCAGTACTTAAAGGTAAGGGGTGGAGAGGCTGCAAAAAATACCACCGACTGATTAATTGATTAATTAGTTGATCAGCTTTGCCCTGTACATCAGGGAGGAAAGGTTTTCTGCTGCCCAGCCTTGAATTCCCAAGCCCCTTCCCCTTCCTGTACCCCCTCCCTGGCTCACTGGAGCATCTCCCAGCAGACACATCCTGATGGGCCCCACTCCTAGACCCATCCACAGCCCACAGCAGTGGTTCCCATCTCTCCAGATATGGGGCATTGGGAATCAGTAACTTAATTTCTTATCCAAAAAGGGGATGTGAAAAATAATCTCTTAGAACCATATCCAGCTGCTTTGACGTCCTGCCATAGGTGCCATCCTGCTCAAGTGCCTGCTGTGGTCCAGATGTCGATGCTTTGGATGATGAGCCACTCGCTCTGGTCCTGGGTCACCCGGATCCTCACGCACTCTACAGGCCCAGGCAGGACCCTCTCCAGGCCCTGCTGCTCCAGGGTCCCTTTCTTGAAGGAGCCTACGGGGACATAGGAGGAGCAGTCCTGGCTGTGGTCCCGGCGCCAGCCCAGCTCCAGCAGCCCTGCACGCAGGAAATCGCCTGGGCGCTCCATGGAGCCCGTATGCACTCGGACACGGCTGACTCGGGCTGGCTGCTGGAACACGATGGAAAAAGTACTGCCAGCTGTTGGGTTTTTACCCCAAAAGTACCCCTGTACTGAGCTGTAGGCCTTGAGGGGCTCGTAGTTCTCAAAGATGGACATGCTGGTGTACAGGGATGCCGGTGGGTTGTCCGGAAGGTCCAAGGCATTGGCCTGGAAATCATCATCTTCCAGCCGGTTGATGGTGCCCTGGAAGGAGGAGTAGAGGCCCATGTGCTGGAAGAGGGACGGCTTGAAGCGAATCACATCCTTCTGGGTGAGCAGTTGGCGGAAGTGGACCAGCAGCCAGTCACAGGGCATTTCCTGGTAGAAGAGGAAGAGGAAGTGAGCCAGGCGAGGAAGGTCACTGGAGCGGTACAGCTTTCCAATGTAGCCCAGCTTGGAGAATTCGAGGGTGGCCCAGTTGGAGCCCTCCTGGGAAGCCAGTGCCCTGCGGATGGCTGTCAGGAAGGACCTGGCACTCCACACATCGTCCTCAATCATCAGGTAGTAGGAGGAGAGGTTGGCAGCAAATGCAAGCAGGAAGGCATAGTCCACGTTCTGCTTGGAGCGGAACCTCACCCGCTCCTCTGCGTCATTGAAGTTCCTCTTTAGGCCTTCCAGGCTAGGGTAGAACTCAGGGGGAGTGTGGATGAGCAGAAGCCGACCCAAGAGGATGTGATGAGCAAACTTCTGAGCAATGGTGGTGGCAATGCGCATGTTCCAGCCAGAATCAGTGTCAGCCAGGTGCACCACCACCACCATCTCCTGCAGCTCCTCCTCTGTGGACTGGCTAAAGAGGGACTGGAGTGTGGCCAGCAGGTAAAAACCCCGTGGCCTCTGCACAGATGCCATTCCCACTGCCAGGAATTCTGCAAGGCAAAGGAAAGGCATGAGCAAGCAGAGGGGTGACCTGTGATCACCACAATTAGGTTCCTCCCTGCAAGATGTAATGAAAGGGCTCCAAAAACCTCTTCCCATGCTGGCACCTGCAGGGTCAGTGTTGTTTGTAACCCCATGTCTAAGGCTAGTGGGTTCTTCCTGAAGTTGAAGCCTTCAGCATCTCAGGAGGGGCCCAAAATTGGCCCAAATGGCAGCAAGAGGCAGACTGAGGAGGCAGGGGCTCCTCTGAGGAAATATGCCTGAAAAACACCTTTAAAAAGCCAAACCCACGCCAGTAACAGTGCAGAGAGAATCTATAGGGCAGGAATGGCTTATTGGTATGGCTGCATATCCCGGAAGCGTCCCCTACTCCACACCTCATGGAGATGCACCCACAGTGGGATCAGGCACCTTCTGTCCTCACCATGGCCCAGCAGTGGCTGCCTTGGATCAGCTTCTCTGGCTGCCGGTTGAGGCAGCACCATTCCTGTGCTGGTTCCAGCACAGCCTCACAGGTTGCACTGAGCTCCTTCCCACGAGGTTTGCATAGGAATTCCTTCTTGTGCACCTGTCCAAGAGCTTGGCCAACTTCTCCCACACTGTGGAGTTGTCCCAGTGGTCCAGATCACCCCCTCCACTGGAAACTCAACCCCAGGGAGATGGGATCTCAGCAACCCTCCCCAGAGAGGTCTGGGAAGCCCAAAACACCAGTCACTCCAGTCCCAAGGTGCACAATCTTGGAGACCCTGCATAGAGCTTCCCCAACTCCTTCATCCTGAGAGTGAGCAGTGAAGGCTGGGAGGATTTGGAGGAGTTTGGGGCCAGGTCCCCACCCAAAAATTCTGTACATAGCTCCTCTCTGCCCCAGCAGCAGTGAGGGGGCAGGTCTGTGCTGGGATGTGCAGCTGTGAACACCCAGATGTGCACACCCACTGAGTCCAGGACCACTCACTTTTTTGGGGAGCCAGGGAGCCAGCAAGGAGCTGGTAGGAGACGTTGTAGAGTGCAGAGAGCTCAGCTGTGTCCCTGAGGGTGCGCTGGACTCCCTCTGGCTGCAGCGGCTGCAGGATCATGTTGGGAGCCAGGCCCCTGAGCTCCGCCTGCATGGGAGCCACAGGCAACCAGGTTACACCCCAGAGTACCATGCAGCAAGAGATGACAACAGGGGGACCCAGAAGCGAAGGAGAGCCCCTGTCCTGCCCTCCCAGCTCCTGGATTTAGGGGGGTCCAGCTGCCCAAGGTAACCCCAGGGAGAGGAGAAGGCAGAGCTGGGCATTGAGGGATGACATGAACAGAGAACTGAGGTGTCAGGGTCCATGAGGGGCAGGAAGGGATAGAGGATACTCCAGTGGCCTCTCCAGTGGAACATCAATGGTTGGGAACTCACCTGCAGGGGATCCTGTTCCTGCCAGCTGCCCCCATGGAGGAGAAGGAGGAGGAGGAAGGAGGCAGGGAGCAAAACTGTGAGGGAGCGTTTCAGGGAGCATCGCATGGTCCCTGCTGGCTGAGGCCTGGGGAGACAGTACATGTCAGGGCACAACCTGGGGAAAGCCATCACCCCCTGGATGGGACAGTGGGACAGCACTTGGATACACCTCTGAGACTGGCCCCCTGCCCTGAGCACCCAGAGGTGCACACCCAGGGGCAGCCATGGGGCATCAGGTGACACTTGTGCACTGTCCCCTTTGGGACACCCAACCTGACAAGGACTAAATCAGCCAGGTACCAAATCCCCTCAAACCGGCCCCAGGATGCCTCAGCTGCCCTGGGACACCCCAAGCAGCACCCTGGAGCTGGAGGCAGAAGAAATCCAAATGACAGTGCCTCAGGAAAAACTTCTGGGTCATGAGGACCCACCAGGACCAGTCACCAACACCCTAGGACTTGTCACCAAGCCCTGGGAAACACTCAGGTCTCAAATGGGCCCAGGCTGCTCTTCCAGCACTGTGAGGAGGAAGCAGCTCCCCACCTTGCTCCAGGCAGGTACCAACTCGCCCTGTCCCAGCCCCATCCCGTGCTTGGTAGTACAAGAAGAGTGTCCCTGAGGGGACAGTGTCACTCACCTTCCAGGAAGTTGCAGTGAACTTTTACCTTGTAGCAGTGTGTGGCAGGAAGCTAAAAGGCTCCTGTGTTTGCCTGGGTTTTTTCCATTATAAATATGACAGTGCAGCCCTGGAAGAGAAGCAGCTGAGCTCAGGTGCATGCCCAGCCTGACAGGGCAAACACACTCAGCCCCATCCAAACTGTTCACAGTGCCTTGGCTTGGCTTCCCAGGACTGTGCCCTAAACACTTTCCTGCCCCAACCACCGCTGTGCAGGGGATGCTCTGAGCCCACTCACAGACCCCACAGATAGGAGCACAGCCTCTGGAGCCGCTGTCCTGGAGCGTGTGCTGGGCTTATTTTAAGGGGAACCCTACAGTTTTTGTGCCTATGAGTCCTTTGAGGTCAGCTCAAGTCCAGGTCGTCAGGTCCTTGAGAGGCTGGCGCCACGCAGGTGGAGCCCCTTATCTGATCCGCAGCCGCTCTGTCCTTGGAGCACTGACTCCGCCCAGGGGCACGGCTTGTTCCTTGGAGATAAACAGTTGGAGCCAAAGAGCCATGCTCCCAGGCAGGGCAGGACTGACTCACAGCAGGGACAACAAGCTCCTGGAGCTGCTCAAAATATCTGCCCAGGTCCCAGCAGAGAGTGGGGCCTCGCCCTTCCTTACAGCTCTGGACACATGGGGGACCTCAGCAGCTCAGGGGGGAGCAGCATTAGGGATCTGTCCAAGCCGTGGGGACATCGCACACTGACACTACCCTGGACATGTATCTCCAAGCCTGGACCTCCCTGAGAAGGGGAAGGCCTGGCCACATGCCAGGCTGGGCTTTTGGCCACTCTGGATGGCCAAAGGTTTTTCTGGCTGCTGGAGAATGGCTGCCAAAGGCCCATCCTGAATGGAAAACAAGATGCTTCTCAGCGTCCCCAGGTCTCACAGGCAGCAGCTCCACCCACGGAGCAGGCAGTCCACGGGGAATAGGTCACAGGCACAGAACAGAACAGAATATAAGAGTGCAGCCCCATAATTAGCCCCCTAATTGGGTTTTGGGTTTCTGCCTCCATGGAGGAACAAAGCAGCCCAGGTAAGTGGGCATAACCAGGGGTACAGCTCCTGCTCCAGCTTAAAGTACCTCTGCAGAGTATTCCTGTCCCCACACTTTGTTTCAAGCACCTCATGCACCTTCCCCACAGCTCAGCAACCCCACTGCAGATGTCACCAAAAGCCACCCCACTCTGGGGACAATGGCCAGGGGGAGCTGAGAGCCACTTGCTTGGAGCCAAACTTTTCCCCAGCCTCAGTCCAGGGCAGGGGGAAGGAACAGTCCATTCCCAGCCTCAATCCTACAAGGCTCTGAGGAAACTCCTGGTGTGCAGGCAGCTCCAGCTGCTTCCGCCGGCACTGGGGGGAGCAGGAGGCTCCCGTCCCACTGCCAGGAGTGCCCTTCATGCTGGGGGAAACTGAGGCACAGACAAAGGCTGTGTCACCCAGCAGAGTACAGTCCTGCAGCACAGCTCAGTGTCCCGCCCTGGGGGTCCCCGGGATGGAGAGGGGTGGGATGGAACCCAGCACCAGAAATGGGTGGGGGACACTGTAAATTGTGGCAGTAAAACGTCCCCCATGGACAAACTGTGGCCATTCAGGGCTGTGTGGGACCCGGGAAGTCAGGCCAGGGTCCGGCCCCATGTCCCTGGGTGTCTCTGCTCCACGGCTTGTCCCACAGGGATAAATGAGGGGAACTGCCCTGTTCCAGCAGCACACGGCAACGGGGGCCAAAGCTTTTGGTCAGCTCAGGTGTCCCACACCGGTCCACAGCACAGCGGGGCCCCTTAAGGAAGGGACACACCGATCCTGTCCCCACCACTGACAGCTGGGGAACCTCCAGCCCAGCCTCCCTGCCCTCACCCCGGGTCCCCAGACCTCCATAGCTCCTGGCCAGTCCCGCTCTGGACGCATCCGCCGAGGGCAGAGACTCACGGCGGGCGGCAGCCTCCGGGCCGCTCGGCACTGGCAACTTCCCCGGCTGGCCAGACTCTGGATTCTCGCTCGGCAAAGCCCCACCCTGAGTCCTTGCCTGCCTCCCGCAGAGGAGGAGCGTCTGCCGGGGTCCTCTTCCCCAGCACCTTCGGAGAACCGGCCAGGCCGGCGGCTACCCTCGTGCCACGGGCCACGGGCCCCCAGCCCACCATGGGGACTGCGGCAGCCTCAGGGACGGGCATCCCAGGATGGCGTCAGGTGTGTCCCACCGACCCCATCCTTGCACGCAGTTCCAGTCCCCCGGGCAGCACCAACCTCTGCTGGGGGCTCTTGCCAAGCTCCACCATCCCAAACTCTGGCACGAACCTGCCACTTCACCGAGCCAGGAGCTGGTGTCATGGAGCTGGCACAGCTTTTTGTCCATTTATTTTCCAGCTCTTGTGCCGAGGTGGCAAAAACCTCTGGGGCTGCAGTCAGAAATGCATGCCTGGCACCTCGGGCCAGGACAGAACCTGGATCCTACCTGGGATGTAGCCCCAGGACACCAGTTTCCTCACACACTCCAGCTCCTTACTGGAGCATTGGACATCACAGCTGGGTAGGGAATGAAGCCCCTTCTGATCCCATTGAATCAATGTGGGCCACATGGGGCCCTTCCATGGCCCGGTTTCTTCCCAGCTCCTCCACCCTTCAAGACTTTTCTCGCACCGCTTCTCTTTCAGATCCAGAGCAGGAACATGGGTCTGGAGCATCCACACATCACCAACAGCACCACTTGTCCCCAGCTCCCAACCAGATTAGTACCAGATTAGGTCCTCCCCACATAGCAAATCACCCAAAGCATCCCAACGGAGAAGAAGCCCCTTCCTTTCCATTCCACCCACTCTATTTATTCACACAGAAGCGTGGATCTCATTTCCCTTCTCTCCTTGCTGGTCTGGACCTCTCCTACCTTCAGGGAGCCTCACATCTCTTGCCAGGCTCCCTCTTCTACAAATCCCCCATGACGACTTCCAGCTCCGGCTGCTCCCCGTGGGAACACATAGAGCCTGGGCCACCTCTGCAAGAGAGAGATAAGGTAGGGCAGGAAGCAGGTGCTGGGAAGGCGGAAGAGACATCCCCAGGCTCCCAGAACTGCTGGCTTTTGCTTTTCCTGCATCGTTTAGGTTTAAATCTTTACATTTCTATGGTGGAAATGTAAGGATTTGGTATGGTAAGCAGTAGCTCTGTCCCAGTGGGGTCCCAGAGGCTCAGTGGGGACACCCCACCTGCACTGGAGCAGAGGCAGTCTGGGAATCCCACCTGGGCAGGGGCTGGAGGACTCCAGGAGGGCCAGAGGAGGTGGGATGGGGCAGCCCAGCAGAGCTTTACTGTTCAGTGGCCCAGGATGGAAGGGACCTTGGGGCTCGGCAGCAGCTGCAGAAGAGGGAGGGCTTTTCTTACCACAGCTGCCCCTGACCCCCACCCCTGCACAGAAGGAAACCTGGTCCTTCCTGGCCTGGCAGAAAGGAAGAGAGGGAGGGCTGTGACACCCAGAACAGCACTGGATCTCCAATACTCAAGGTGCAGCAGCCTGTCCATAGGAACAGCCAGCAATGCCAAGGGGGGCAGCAGAGCCACCAAATTCCCTGTTGGTGCCCATGTGCCACTTCAGGGTGCAGTGCTGGGGCAGGATTTGACCCTCTCCAGGCACATCCAGGAGCCTGCCTGGAGCAGGAAAGGAATTCACAGCTAGGACAAGCTCTGGTGCCCAAGCAAACATCCTGGGTCCTCTTGCCCTCAAAGCAGGTGCCAAAAGCCCAGCCTGAGCCAGTTCATTCAGCCACCCCTTTGTGCTATGGAGCAAGTCCCCAATGGTGTTGGGTGCTCCCTCCACCTGCCCCCATGAGGGCCACAGCATAGCCCCAGTGCCCAGGAACCAAACAAAGCCTGGCACCCAAAGCTGCTCTCAAACCTCCCTCTGGCCCCAAACCCAAACTCACTCTGCTCACTGAAATATCTGGCATGGGGAAACAGGGAGGTGGCTGAAATGAGGCTAAAAGGTACATTTTTGCTTGCTTTTAGAATAAGATGAAGAAGGTGCCAAAGGCTGCTCTGAGAGGGCCCTGTGGCTGCACAGGCACACCCAGCTCAGGGGGCTGGGGAAGACCAGTTCCTCCAGTTGGGGCCAGAGCAGAGGGACTGGGATGGGACAGGCACAAGGGGGACCCACAGCAGGGATGACCACCTTCCCCAAGCCCCCAGGCCTCACCTTACCCAACTAAGCTTCTATTGGACACTGGATCCCTGACAAGGATATAGGAGCAGGGTGAGGGTGGTGGCCAAGTCTTCCTGACTCTCCTAGGAAACCAGAGAGCCAGGCAGGATCTGTTTACAGCCCTTACATTATTCAGGTGCAGGACAAAGCAAAGGTAGAATGGAGCCTCACACAGCAGGGAGAGCACAGGGAGAGCCACTGTGATGCTGATCTGGGGCCCCATTTCCATACCACCAACGACCCTTCTGAGCTGTGTCCTACAGAAATGGGTGAAACCAAACCACAGCCACTCGTGTTGGTGCACTCACTGCATCCCACCCTGGAGGACACTGAAGAGAATTTTTTGGCAATCAAGCTTCAAGAGAGGCTGGGCTCAGGGGCCAGGGTGGAAATTCCCTGCTCAGGACATAGCTTTGGTGTCACCTTTTCACTGCACAAACCTCAGTCCAGGTTCAGGGTCTGATGCTCTGGGTAAGGATCAAGGGGAACACCTGCACCTGCAGCCCTACACAGGGGCAGAATCCCCCCTCCACAGCATCCCTGCCACTCCCCAGCCTCCCCAAATGGATCAGAACAGATTCCCAATCCCTGCCAGCACTGCTGATCAGCACAGCTCCAGCACTGGGATCACTGGGAGCTTTGTAAAGGAAAAGATTGAGAATTGCTCTTGTACATTTTATACATTTCAGCCTAGAAAAAGCTTGGCCTTGGAGGGGCACCTCTGGTGTAGGGGCATCGGTCTGTATCTAAATATCCATATTTGAATCCAGCAAGTCTGTTGGTAGCAGGAAACATCCCATCCACCTGCTTCCTGGTGTCACAGCCTGTGCCACCTGCTTCAGCTGCACCGCCAGGGATCAGCCAAGGAATTCTGGGAGCTGCCAAGGGCCTCTGCCCCCTGGATTTGCCATATGCCTGATCAGAAAGTATTCCTGCTTTGCAAGATGGCAGGAACACACAGCCCTATGAGCTGTCCTGTAGCTCTGCACAGAAGCCAGAGCAGGGCCCAGGCTGCCATTCCCAGCCCCGCTCAGCCGGAGCGGCTCCCCACAGGTAAGCGCAGTCTCACACAGACACCAGCCTACTCCATGCCCCTGCCATCAGCCTGAGCCAGGAACCAAACCCCTCTGCTCCCACCCTCCAGACGACAGCAATCACCAGGCACATAGCACTGGCGTCATCATGAGGGAATTCAGGGAATGTAGCAGGAAACAGCTTGAAGCACAGTCAGAACCAGGCTCTGAGCAGCTACCTCCCTCCTTGGGGGTGGAGCCCCAGCAGCCCTTACACACAGCTCCAACCCCAACCCTGTCCTGCCTCTCCTGCACCACAACCACAGCACAGCCCAGGTTCTGCTGTCATGGCAGCTCCAAGAGCACAGGGACAGCACATTTATCTCTACTAAACCGATTTAACTTCAAAACTTACCTGGTGGCATCAACAGAAGTTCAGCAGTGGTGGAAAGGGGAACTGTGAGGCAGGAGCTGTCCCAAATGTGTTTGAAGTCAACATGAAGAGCCTCCAACACAAATCCAAGGTTGAGGCAGATGTCTTAAGTGGTGATTTACAGAGATGCAGAGGCATATGCAAGAAACTCCTCCTGGGCAGCTACACTAGGGTCATGTGGGGGTCACAGAATCACTGGATATTCTGAGCTGGAAGGGACTCACAAAGACCACTGAGTCCAAACCAAGACAGCAGAACTCCCTCTCCTTCAGGAGCTTCACTGAACATTCTACACGGACAAGTGCTGTTCTTCCTGCTTGGGACCAGATGTGATGTGCAAAAGGACTGAGGGGCTGATATCTGACAGGCAGCAAAGCTCAGTCCAGTGGCTGTATCTGCACAGCTACTCCCCTGACCTGCAGCACCTCCTCTGCACCTCCCCAGGGAGATACGTGTTCAATTAAAGTTGCAGCCAGGTTCATTCTGGTCAGACCACACTCTGGATAGGCCCAGACCCTGCACCCCTCACTTCTCAGTCAGCCTAGAGCCACAGGAAGTTTCAGGGTTGCCTCTTCCTCACAGAAATCAATTTGTTTAGTCAGATCACTGGTTGCTTGGGGGCTTTCAACAGAAAATATTTCTACACTGATCTTTTCTGTTTAAAGATTTCTACACTGCTCTTTGAAAAGACAGAGTCAAATCCTTCATCACTGCTTCAGTTAGTTTATCCCCTCCTCTCCCTCCCTGTTTATGTTCTCTAAAAAGCATCTCTGGTTTTAAAAGTTTAGATCTTCTTTTTAAAGAAAAATATCAGTGTGAGAACTTGAGTACCTTTACATTCAAGTGAGACTTCTGCCTTACAACTCCTCCTTGAATTCCTTTGATCATTTAAGCCTTTTTCTTTCCTTAAACTCAGATCTTAAGGGCTGGGAATTAAGATTATTGTTGATCACTGCTGTCTTGCTCACTGCTTCTCATATACTGAAATATCACACCGTGCATAAACACAATCCTACTGCAGTAAAACAAACATGGATTATGTTTGTAAATTGTTCCTGGAAAGCAAAAGGGAAAGTTCTTGGAAAGCAAAACCTCCTGCTTCTTCCCAAACAAGAGAACACAGGACCACTGTGATTAGCACCAAAAGGATTTTAAATGAACAGTTCCAGAGAGCTCCTTCCAAATCATAAAATGTCAATTTTACATAAAAGTGTGTTTACAAATAGTTTCTGCTTTACACTCAGCTCTGCTCATTACTGACCAGAAGTTATATACATACAAACTAGCTCAGCAGCTTCAACCACTTGCAAGGAGACTGCAGAATTTATTTCAGAAATAAAAATAGGATTTCCTGGTTCCTAGAAATTATCTTCAGCCTGCCAGATTCAGTCCCCTGTGGGCTCCTGCAGCCTCAGGAGAGCACTAAGCCTTTGCGGAGAAGGGGTACTGTGGGTGCCACCAATCCAGGAGCCTGACACTGTGCACAGGGTCCAGTACCACCTGCACCCCCTGCTCCAC
The DNA here is from genome assembly GCA_013399455.1 of Anthoscopus minutus. Classification (NCBI taxonomy): domain Eukaryota; kingdom Metazoa; phylum Chordata; class Aves; order Passeriformes; family Paridae; genus Anthoscopus; species Anthoscopus minutus. The sequence goes on from VWYI01012238.1 coordinate 19,969, forward strand.
GCGTGGCTTCTTCCCGTTGCGCACGGGCGTGTCCTGGAACACCAGGCGCACGCGGTGGTGCCGCATATCCGTGCTCACTGAGATGGAGAACTGCAAGAGAGGAGACCAGAGCTGCTTCAGAAAGTCACAGTGACCAAGAGAGCTCTCAACACAACACTTCTAGACTTTATAAATTCTTCTGAATTGTACAAGCTAAGGTGTTTCACAGTCACACTCTCAAGGCTAAAGCACTGGATCCAAACCGGCTCTCTGGCTGGCAGCCCCAAATAATCATGCTGGAAGCTCTACGTGTTGTAAAAGAACAATGGAACAGCCTGGGCAGTGGTGGAGTCAACATCCCTTGCAGTGCTCAAAAGGCCTGTGGATGTGGCACTTGGGATATGGTTAGGGGTGAATATGGCAGTGCTGGGACTTGATCTTGAAGGTCTTTTCCCATCTAAGTAATTTTATGAGTCTGATTCTAAGTGAACCTGGAAGTAAGTGGCTGTCAGGAGAAGTCTGGAACTCACTGCCCAACTCCTAAGTGAGGCCAGACTGAACCTCTCCTGAGCACTGGCCACTTCTGAAACCCTGACTCCCAATCACATTCAAAGAGTTAACTCATGTGGTATTTTCCTCTCAGAATTTATTGCCATAAAGAGATACTTCCCTGTGAGGGGTAGATCTCTACTTGTGCTGCTCCCTGCCTCTTGTACCTATTGCAGTTCTGGTAACTGACCTGCCTGCAGACACTGCACAACCACAGCTCCTGGCAAGTTCTCTATATCCTCTATATTGACTGCATCAAACAGGGAAGCGCCAACAGAAATGGAGAAGTTCAACTGATATTCTGAGCATTTCCTCTCTTCATTAACCATACGATTCTCAGAACTGGTTTGCTGATAAAAGTAGTAAGATTTATACAGACCAAAAGAGGCACTGGGTGGGATTCTTGGGGTTGTCCTATGAAGGGCCAGGAGTTGGGCTCGATGGTCCCTGTGGGTCCCTTCCAACACAGGAGATTCCAGGTGCCCTCTTCATGTTCTTACAGGAACCTCAACTGCAAAGCCTGGCTGCTTTCTCCCACTCACCAAGGTGAAGGTCATGCCCATGACGATTGGCACGAAGATGAAGTTGAAGGTGGTGATCTGCAGCAGGCAGCAATCCTGATCTGGGTTTGTGTGCACTTCCTCATACTGGATCGGGGGCTGGAGACCTTTGCAACACTTGCTCTTAAGTCTGGGAGACTTGAAAGAAAGAGAGGCAAATTTAGCAAAGCAGGAAACTGCTGCGTTTGACTGCTCCTCCCCAGTGCAGCCGGGCAAGGTCTCTCTTCCTCCCCAGGTGTTTCAGCAAAGTCAGGATGGGCAATTTTCAGGACCATTTCTTTAGAGGGGAAAGATACACAATTCACCAGGTTGCCTGAAATTTGGTTTCTCCCAAAACCTACTCCTAGAGGCTTTCCCTGGCAGTGCTGGTTGTCTTCACTTCTCTGAGAAATCTTGGCAACAGCATAACAAGAAAATGTAAGATTTTGATCAACATTTTTGACCACTGCAGTCAGACACTCTGGGTTTTGGTAATGATCAGCAGTGATGAGCCAAAGGTGAGATTAATTGGCATAAAAAATGATCCACATCTTATAGTAGGGAAAGGGTATCAAAGGAGGAAATAAAAATGTGGGATTCTAAATGTCTTGGTAACATAAACTGAAAAATGAGTGTAGTTCCACAATGTGCTTTGGTTTACCATGGGAATCAGTTTGTATTTATTGTCTGAATGGACAAAAAGTTTCCACTTCCCTTCTACCCCCCAGAAAAATAATTTCTGCTTCAAACAAAATCACAGCTGATCTGGTTCTTCCATACCTGCTTTTTGAACTTGAAGTTGAATTCCCACATTGCTTCTTGTCTGTTCCCTACAATCTTTTTGCACCAGAAAAGCAGACACTGAGGCGGAAAAAAGAAACACAAAATTATGAAACCCTTAGAAGCACCACTTTAAATAAGTTTTAAGAGATCATAAAGGCTTCCAATTGCAAACACAATTACACAGGAGCAATTAGGAGCCGCTTATTCAAATTAATCATGTTCAAAGAACCTTCCCAGCAGTGTAGATATCCCAGTTTCAAGCAGGCCAACTCCTCATGCAACACGTAGTCACTGATGTGCCAGACAGCAAAATCCTGTTGTGCCATTTGTCCCTTTCCTAGGGCAGGGATGAGTGGTGCAGATTCACCCATTCCCTCCACCCACCAGCAACTCCCATTAAACTGGGTTCCTAACAAGGTTAAAGCAATGAACAACAGAGAACGGAATAAGATTCAAAACCAAAAGCATCCAGAGTGAAATATAAAAACCAGTACATGAGCTATGAGATGATGGATGAAGAAGTTTCTAAGCCACTGTGGTGTCAAATGGAGACCTTGACCTTGCCATCATCAGCACTGACTGCCATTGTTTTGAGTCCAAAACCACTGCCAGGACAGCACAGTCAGGCCAACCTTCTGTCTCTTTTCAAAAGAAAATGAGAAACCAGCCTCAAACAGCCTCAGAAAGCACCAGCACTGCCCTTCCATACAGATATATACAAGGACTGCTCCAATTTCACTTGATTATCACTGTGGGCTACAGGCTTCAGCTCAGGAGCTTGTTCTAGAGCAGGATGCTCAGAAAAACTCCCGTAGGAGGGAAATCCCTGCCTTCCAGTCACAAGCAACCAGCCTTCAACAGCCAAGGAAAGAACCTGGCAAGTCAGTCCAGCCATCCCTCAAAGCTTTTCCACACCATAATGCCAGCCCACCATAGCTGGTCTTATCTTTCATCAATGTCAGCAGGAAAAGGAGGAATAATGTGGGTAGAGAGAACTCCCTGTGATCCGTACACAATCTCTCCTGAAGAGAGAAGGCCTGATTGCGTTGCAGGGCAAAGTACAGATTTAACTTCACTCCAGAATGGAGTGATCCTAATAAAACTAAGCCAGAGCCAGTCTCCAACACAGGGGCTCCGAAGAGATCAAAGGGGATAAAAGATCTCTACTTCAACTCTGAGTCAAATCCATAAACAAGAGTCCTTAAAGGACCTTTTTTCTCCACAATCTTCATGAGGGGAACAACAAAGCTCTGTGGAGTAAAGCTCAGAAACATACATGGAATAACCTCCACCTGGGAGAAAGCAGCTCTCAGGTTTTTTCCAATAAAAACATTCTCCAGATATTTTAACTCAGATGAGCAGCAGATGCTACTGAGTTTAACTCCACCATCAGTGGCATTTGTTGTTCACCTGCAAAGACAGCCTGGTCTAGAAACCTGTTTGGTCATGGCAAGTAGTGAAGCACAAAAGGTCAGTACCTCCTAAGGGGCAGAGGATGTCGTCCTCGGGTCAGCCGTCCTGCCCTTCAGACGCGCCGTGAGGCTGCCGCTCCGCCCAAAATAATGGGGTGTCTTTAAAGGGCAAACACCTCTGCTGACACCATAACGGCTCCAGTGTCCCAAACAAGCTAGGCTAGGGAAAGAAAAAAGGAAATTAAAGAGGAAAAGCTAGGTTGGATCACACCCAGGGCTGGGCTCTCCTCTAGCCACATGCAGTTTAGGTAGGCGTTGCTGTTAGTGTCAGCAACCCACAAAGGTACAACCAAAGCCCAGGAAAGCCAGAACATGAGGAGGCAGTACCAGGTCCTCCTCCAAACCCTTTGTGCTGAGGAATTTCTGTGTACAGTCACACAAGTGGAGCTCAGAGTCCTGCAGTGCAGTAGTACAGCAAGACAAGACTCAGGGTGGCTCTTTCATGCTGCAAAGGGTTAGGTCAAATCTCCACTGCTATGACAAAGTCTCATACCCATTTAATTTCCTTTTTTAAAAGCTGAACAATGGAAGACTCCACTTAAAGGATTCTTCTCCTGTAAGTACAGGAGAAACACTAGCAGTGGGCACCAAAGCCGTTATGATGTCACCAGAAATCCTCCTGAAATGCCAACCCTGCCAGCACCCCCTTGGGGTTCCAGCTCCTGCAGCCACAAACAGTGGGAACTTGGGGTCAAGACTACTGAAATTTCGTCAAAGTGTCTTGCTTTTTCAGTTGGTAAGAATGAAGATCCCCAGCCTGGGGACTCAGGAAGAGAAGGAGGAGCTCTGGATACAGAGATAAGACCACATACAGAGCCATGCACTTTTCCCTGTGCTGCAGCACCACCTCCTGTGTGCTGCTGGATACTCCCCAAGCCTATGACAGCCTGTGACAGGGAGAGGAAAGGAGAAAGGCAGGATGTCATGTACAGATAGATGAGGCCCCTCTATTTTGAATAGAAAACAAAGAGTAACTCCTCAACGAAACCCACTTCAGTTTGGCTCCAAAATCCTCATTCAACAGGTTTTTGACCTTAGATTTGGAAGGTGGAGAATTCACATCGTTGTTTAAGTTGTTAACAGAGTACCAGCCAGTTGCAAGTCAAAACCAAACAAGAGACACAAAGGCATTTCAGAGTTAATGGTCAACAGCAATTAAAGAGGAATGATATGCAAGTGCTCCAAGCTGGGACAGCACACAGAATTACAGACAAACCCTTCAGAGCCCAACGCAAGTGCCACCCAGTCCCAGAGCAGACACTGGCTCTGCATATTTGCCATGCTCACCCCAGTGTCACCACCCTGCCTCACCCACACACCAGACCTGCAGGAAAGCAGGGTTACACAAGTCCTGGCATCAGTGTCACTCCTGAGCTCTCCAGAGGCCTGTTATAGAGAGAGGATGTACTCCAGCAGACAGTGTCAGAATAAAGCAAATAATATAAAAGCTGATCCTATGGAGCCTCATTCAGAGGAGAGGGGAGCTGCAAACATCCCTGGCAGTTCTGACATCCAGTGAAACCAGGGCCCTTTTGCTGGTTAAAACAGTGCAGAACTTAGGCAGAATTTATTCCAAAGCATAACTTTACAGGTACAAGTAACCAGTCCAGTTTTACAAATTCCACTGAGAACACCCTGTCACTGACCATCCCACACCTCAGTTTCACTGGTGACCATCTCCACATCTTCTAGAAAGGAAAAAACAAACTAAACAGAAACAGCAACACTTCAGACAAATCCCAGTTCCTGAGTGATGCCACTTACTCTGGAATTCTTTAAAGTGCTGGGAGTACTGTCTGGGATGGAGGGGTTCCTGGAGAGGCGGGCAGCGAAGGGCTCATACATGTGGAACAGGGAGCGGATGACGCAGGCGCGCAGGCAGTGCAGCTTCTCCATGGACTCCGGGCGCAGGCGCAGGGGCAGGTACGCATCCAGGCTGTAGTGCCTGCAGAGCCCACAGGAATGGTGTCAGGTCCAGGCACAGCCAGGGCAGCGCAGGGCCAGCCAGGGACAGAGCCATGTCGGGGGAAAACTCCGTATTTATCTGACCACAGGACTCTGGTCAACCCTGAGGGCTGCGAGGAGGTTGTGCTGCTGACAGGACATCACATGGCAGCCTCACAGCCGTGATCTGCACCAGGCAGGCTTTCAGCCCACACATCCTGCTACAATTCCCCATAATTCCTAGATGTAGCTGCAGGCTGCACAAAAGGCTGCAGGTTGCTGCAGTTTCCCAGGGACTCCCAGCTGAGCTGACTGCAGCTCTCAGCACTGCCTGAGCAGCCTGAACACTTGCACTCAAGGGCTATTCCTTGATCACATTCCAAAAGAGCCTTTGCTAGGGAATGTCACACTAAAAACCAGGGGTGAGGATGACCACAGCTGCTGTCTACTCTGTGCCCCTGCTGCTTGTGCCTCCTGGGCAGCAGGTAGAGCTGTGTAAAGAAAATGTTCTCTCTTGAAGGAATATCCCAGTGGCATGCACTGGGAGAGAAGAATTTGTATCAAGTGCTGACCACCCCTTTGCCCTCCTTGCTTTAACTTACTCCTGTCACTGTACAGCTCCAAAATACCCAAATTACAGGGAGGTGGCTGTGATCAGAGCTTGAAGCAGGAAGAGTTGTCCATCAGTGATGTTTCCCTTTCAGCAATGACCATGCCATACACACTTGGAGAGGCTGATATATAGAAGTGTTGGGCCATGGCAAGAAGAAAAAGACAAAAAGCTCTGATATTTACAGGGAACATACAGGAATACACCACAAAGATCCGTTTCCAGACCCAAAGCAGATGTGATACTAGAATCTTACAATGGTTTGGGTTGGAAGGGACCTTAAAACTCAGCTCATTCCACCCCTTGCCATGGGCAGGGACACCTTCCACTATGACAGAGTGCTCCAACCTGGCCTCAGACACTTCCAGGGATGGGACAGCCAGTTTCTCTGGGCAATCTGTGCCAGGACCTCACTGCCTTCACAGACAAGATTTTTTCCTAACATCCAATCTAACTCTGCTCTCTGCCCACAGTTTAAAACCATTGCTCCTTGTCCTGTAACCACCCACCTATATAAAAAGTCCCTCTGCCTCCCTTTTATAAGCCCTCTTAAGGTACTAGAAGACCACAGGGAGGTCTTCCCCAAGCCTTCTCTTCTCCAGGCTGAACAACTCCTGCTCTCCCAGCTTGTCTTTGAAGGAGAATATTCCACAACCCCTTGCCAAGAGAGACCCACATCACCATGTCAATATGCAAACACAGGGTGCAGGCCTACAGGGAATTATTCCCTTATTTCCAGCTCTTGAGAGAACTGATCTCTACAGAAACCTCCCCCAACCAGTTTAAAAATCCTCTAGTCTCACCTTCTGTAGAGCCTGGTCCAGAATGCAGCAGTGCAAGTGACAGTCCAGGCTTTCTTGCAGATCAGAGAGAACCGGACAATGTCCTCAGGGCGGATATAGGAAGCCAGAAGCAACCAGATGTCAATTGGATATTCCTCTCCTCCTCCCCCTTCAGCATCTTCTAAAGGCAATGAGAGAGTGTTAGTGCAGCACATCACATCTGCACCAATTCCCACCTAGAGACACATGCTGCACACCTGGCAGCACAGGTGGGCTGCTGAATTACACGCACAGAGTCAGCCCAAGCCCCAGTCTGCCCAACCTCAGTGGCCCTGCTCCCCATTCCTGTCACTGTCCACACAGCCAGGACACCTCCCCCGTGCTGGACACCTGCCATTGTCACCCCTGCTGCACAAGTGGGCAAAGTGGCAGATTCATAAAGGAATTCAGGCTGAAAGGGTTCTCTGGAGGTTTCTAATCCAGTAGCTCAGCTCAAAGCACACAGAATTAGGATATTTTGTTCAGCATCTTGTCCAAGTGAGCTCTATGTGCAAAGGTGGAAACTCCAAAGCCTTTCTGGATCCGGTTTCAATGCCTGACCCTGTCACAGCTGAAATATCACACTGAAGTTGAGAAATAAAAATTGGATGTCGAACAGAGGCACCTTTATGTAAAGGAGAGCCAAGCTACTGCATTTTTAATCAAAAGGGCACGTTCAATAGGTCGCTAAAATTGCTTCACACTTGAAGACCATGATCACTGATACTGTTAGGCTTGTCAATTCTTTGTTCCAGTGGTCAGAGTATTTTGTAGAAATGGAAATTCTGTTCTGCATCTGGCAATCAGCTGCTTTTCTTAAATCTCTTAATTTCATTAAAGCTTTTTGCATGGGAACTTCTAATTCAAATCAGATGGAGCGAATGGCTTGTTCCTCCTCTCAGAGGTGTCAGAACTGCTCAGCCAGAACTGAGGGCTCAAACTCCTTTCATTCCTGTGAGTGTCTTGTAGTTTACACCACATGTTTTTCCACAGATACTGCTCCAACTTTTATATAAAATATATGTAGATGAACAATACTGAGCATTAGGAAGGTTAAGAACAGAGAAGGAAAACACAACTTGTGCACAGTGCTAATAGGAAAAGCTGCTGAGAGGTCTCTGGCATAGAAGAGGTGTTTGGGAACTTGAGGGTGCCAGATCAATCTAACCCTGAGACAGCAGGTTAATACAAAGGGCAATTCTTTATCCTCATGTGATACTTGCCAAAGAAAGCCCTGGATGTGATCACTTCCCCACAGCACTTCAGATTTATGACAGGCACACCCACAAGGGGCTGCTATACCCACTCTGCTGGGTCAGCTCTGGCTCAAGAAGCCATCAAACTCCACACTGCTGAACTCAGAGGGCAGCCAGAAGCATCACTGTTCTATCACCATTTTTTCTTTCCTAAACATGTAGCAGAAACAAGATAAGGCTGTGGTAGAATAGAACATTGTCTTCTCAGACTCATAGCTCCAGCCATCCAGATATTATTTTGCCAGGATTCTGAAGGATGCCTTAGTAAGTTAAACGCTTTTAATTCCGTTCCCAAGGAAGTGCTGTCCATATTCAGTCTGTGGCAGATAATCATGTGCCACAGAAATTGCTATTAAGACCAAGAAAACTGGTTAAAATTTGCTTCTCAACCTGAAAGCAACCTGTTACTAGAAACTTATGCAGGGTTCTCCAGTCCAGCAGAGCTGATTGCTGCTTACACTGCGTTGTTAATGGATTTCGACAGAGTTGCACAAAGTGTAAATGCTGAAGAATATATCTCAAATTAATGTATTACGATGCCACTGGAATCAAATGCACTTCCTTGCTGGGAAAAGAGTCCTTTAAACCCATTTGTAACAAACCATAGCCTTGGAAACACCCTGAAAACAGAGCTTGTGTTTTGCCAACAACTGCATCGTGGACAGCAGCACTTCAATCCCAGAGCAAACCTGCTTTGCCACCACACATAGTCAGTGGCAAAGTTGCACAACTCTGGAATAGCAGTGTTTGTTTTCCAAGGCTGAGGGATATCTGCTAAAAGCAAGGAGCTTTCAGGCTGATTTCACGCCCCATGCTCTGCCTTTGTGCAAATACAGCTCCTGTGACCATGTGCCAGCAGATTTAAAAGTGACTAAACTCTTGGCATTTCTTTGTGCACACAGAAATTTCAGAATGCTGCAAGAACCCCATCACCACCCTGTAAATCCCCAGCATATCCCATGCAGGACATGCAGCAGGAGCCAACAGAGCCCCAGGAGGGCAGGTGACCACACCTTTGTGCCTTTTGCTCTTCTTTTTTCTCGAGGCAGTCCTCCCATTGATGCTGTCCTTGGTATCCATCTCATCACTGCTGTCACAGGACTCTCCTGACACAGAGAGAACTTCCTCAGCAGGGACACAGGAAGCTTCCAAACCACACAGGGATTTTACTGGAATGAAAAATGACAGTAAGTACAACAGCAGAAAAGAAATGGTGATCCAAGTTCAGGAGATGCTTCAGTGGAACCACTGCTTTAAAGCTCTCTGATGAGTGACACAAACAAGTAAATCCTGAGCTCAAGGATTACCTTGTCAGGGAATGATGGCAGGGCTGAATGAATGGGAAACATAATTATTCAGCTGCTTGTTTTAAAGAATGAACAATGAGAATGATTACCAGCACATTATGCAGATCCCACTGGTTTAACTGAAGCTATCTACAGCTCCAAATAAAACAACAGGCTCTTTCTAAGGGGTAACTGGTTTCCCTGAACAGCAGAGTTGCCTTTTATGATCATGTTCAGCCTGGACCACCACCTGCTCTGGAACTGTTTCATAAGCACGAAGATCCCCCTTTGTAGCAGGACAAACATTCTGTGGCCTATGATGGAATCCACTAGAGCTGGAACTCAGTGTCAAATACACAGGAGTTCCACTTACCCTGGAATTTAGTGAACGGAAAGACTCTGGCCTAGCAAGGAAAACAGCCAGCTGAGTCAGCTGGAGCTTGGGGTTGTTTTTTTTCGGTATCTGGCGGCATGTTTAGACACATCCCTGTTCAGTAATATTATTTTTAAAACTCTTATCTTTAAACTGAGAGCTCATTAGGGCAGAAAAACCCACATGTGAGTCAGTAATGACAGTCTTCAAAAAAGAAAGGTGTAGTCCTACATTACAGCTGTGTAAGGCACTGCCACAGAGACCAGCACTGCCACAGCAGCACAAATGCTTTGCAAACAGGCTGTGAAATACCTTCAAGAGCTGAATTTCAACCCATAAGCTGGGTGAAGAATAGAACATGACCATGAGGTCAGAGGAGGCTTATAATGCTCAAGCTTTTCTACCCAGTACAAACTGGAAGCTCAGAAAGGTTTTATACCTCCCAGTTCCAGTCACTGCAGTCACCAGAGCCACTGAAGAGCAAAAGGTGCTGTTTGAATCACAGAGACAGAGTAGCAGAAAAACAAACAACAAGAAAGTGATCATAAACTCAGGTGAAAAATATTCTCATTTCTAACCACCAAACAAGGTTTTAAAATGAAAAACAGCCGGTGGAAAGACAGTCTTCAGATGCGGCTTGACTCTACCCACTGACTAGACACACCTCAGTGCTCTGCTAAACCAGTTCTGCCTCACTTTGCACAGTTTGTTCTGTAAACTGGATGCTCTCTTAACACCTGGATGTAGCAGCTGTTTCCTCCACTGCCAAATCCTACTGCCCTCTCCACATGACCTTTTATAGGTAAAAAGAGAGTGAAATAGGTGGCAACACAAATGACAGTGAGTTAAGACATCAAATGTAGCTAAGCAAGAGAGGAAAAAAACTGACAGGGACTCAGAGTGGGATTTAGAAGAAGAGTCCACCCCAACTGGCAAAGGAAAAGTCAACCTCTAAGTCAACAGCATGAGTCCACTGAACAGTGAATGGCTGCACTGCAATCCTGAAGAGGCACCCTCTGTTCACCTCCCTGTTGTAACCCTCCCATCCTGGGCATCAGAATGGGGAGGAAAAAAGCCCAGAAAAATTCCTCCTGGCCTTGGCTCCCCCACTGCTGGATGAAGCTCCCATGAGATGCTCGCTGTGGGAAGGGCCCCACTTGCTGCAGTCACACCCAGCACAGGGTTTACTCTGAACCAAGCTTCTGGAGGGCATCAAGAGGGCAAAGGCTGGAGCTCCTGTTCCCACATGTGGCACCCTACGATGCACAGATAAGGCTGGGCCAGATAAGGCTGCAGCATGGTCATGGCTGAACCAGATATGGCTGGAGCACAGCCCTAGGTCTGGGGAGGAGAGATCCCAAGGATCCCTAAATGCAGAGGGGAAACCCCTGAGACTGCAAAGACCTGGGACAGGAGTTGGCAGGGAACTGCTGTGACCTGGAGTCACCAAGATGAAGTGGAGGTGAGCCAGAAACACAGCAGGGAAGGGGATAAACTGGATGAAGCAGGTGATGCTGGGGGCACAGAACACCAGCAGTTTGTCAGCATGATGCGGAAGTGCTGGACTTTGCCTCAAGGAGACAGAACATAGACAGGTGAACAGGAATGGGAATGGGAGGAGGAAGACCCAAGCAAAAGAGGCCACAAAAGAGGAAGGTGCCCCGATCTTAAAAGCTTGAGAAATAGCAGCTGAAGAGGATGTCCACAAGCACCACTGCCCCTGACAGGCACTCATGCTGAGTCCATACTCTCATCAACAATGCAAGATTTCAGCAGTAAACCAAGAGTTTTCTTTTATGAAAAGTTCAGTCATCACTGTCAACACAGCAACATCCACTTCCAGCATGTGTGACCAGCTACATTTAAAAGACCTAAACATCACCATTTCTCAAGTAAAGTGGCATATGTTAGCTCAGAAAGCTCCCAGACAAGGAGGAAGTAGATAGCAAAATACCGCACCACCTTTCTAGGAAAACTCCTTGTTTACAGAGTTCACCAATAAACAGCAACATACACCCAAGATCTCCTTACAACACATTTGACAGAACTATCACAGTCTTAACCCCCTGCAAAGAACTTTAGCTGCTAATAAAGTTATCTACAGTTTTATATGTGGTAATAAAATAGTAAACACTTTTATCATGTTATTTTCTGCTTCAAGCAGGCGATGACACCCAAGCCTTTCCATCTCGGTCACTAACAAAGACTCAGTAATTCTTGCAGCAGGCTTTCTGCAAAACTTCCTGTCTAAGTCCTTAACAACTGATTGTCTACAGAGTAGCACAGGCTCATTTTCTCAGTTTAAGGAAGAGCAGTTTCCCATGTCATGCAGAGGCCAGCAAAATGTGAAGGCATTGTGGGGAAGGCTGGGGCACCAGGGCAGACTCACCTTCCTGCTGTACGGCATTAGCCACAGCTTTCTTCACTCTTCCAGACTTCACAACAGCTGGGTCTGAGTTGGCATAATCTGCCACTGTCACTGCAGAGAGGGGGAAACAGGGGTCAGAGAGAATAGGGATTATGGGGTGGGAATAGTAGGGCTAGGAGTCATTATACCTAAACAGTACCCAGTGGAGCAAAGGCTCGAGGAAGAGATGCACAAGCTGGAAAATGAGCGTCAGCAGAGACATGCAGGCCAGGAGTTCCCAGCATGTCTCTACTCCAGACCATCGGTCTACCAGGCTCAGGGGACCTATGCCCCTGCCCAGCCCAGTGGAATTCTCCTTCTTCCACCACTTCAGCTAATGATAATCCTATTGTCCCTCACAGCCCAACTCGAGCCTGGCTGATCCCCTGGTCCCAGGCTCCTCCTTCACAAGCAAAGAGGTCTCCTTTCCACACATGCGTCCAGAACCCCGCTGGGGAATCCCGACGCAGCTCTCTGCCTGCATAAGCCCGAGAGGCCCAACTCACACCTAGGTGAGATTGCACTGTCCTCCTTCCCCTCAACTCCCTCACCCAGGCCAAGCCCAGGCCCGGCCCTTCAACTACCTCATCCCTCAGGTCCTAATGCAGGCCCAGGCCTCCTTTCCGGCCTGAACCAGCAGGGCCAAGCACGACCTGGCTCACCTCAGGCCCGACTTCCCTCACATTCCCCACTCCCCTCATCAGCCCCGGCCGCCTTCAGCCGTGGTCCAGGCCCGGCCCGGCTGTCCCGGTCCGACTCTCACCTCGCTCGGAGCACACGTCGTCGGCGCGAAACTTGAGGCGTTTGCGGGCGCCCCTGCGGGGCATGGTGGCGGCGGCGGGGCGGCCGCGCGGGGCCATGTCCGGCTGGGCCCCGCGGGGACAGCGAGGACAGGGCCACAGCGCCCGCCCCGCGCGCGTCACCCCGCGACGCCGCGCGCCACTGTGACGTCGCCTGGGAGGGGCTGTGGCATCACTCCCCAGTCCTGTGGGGATCCCGCCACAGTGCTCTCAGTAACAGGGACCCCTGAGAAGATACCCCCTAGTAATGAAGATCTGTAGGGTAATTGCCCCCTCCTAGTAATGGGAGTGTTTGAGGGATTGCCTCCTCCCGGTTCTCCTATTAACAGGGGCCCTGAGGGGCTTGCCCGCTGCCCCAGGCCTCCCAGCAACGGGGGTCCTGAGGGGGTTCCCGCCACTACTGCGGGTCTGTGAGGTAACTGTCCCCTCTCAGTAACCCGGACGCTTGAGGGGATCCCCCCAACACACCAGTCCTCCCAGTACTGAGGTTCCCTGAGGTGACAGGCACACCAGTCTTCCCAGTACTGAGGGTCCCTGAGGTGACAGGCACACCAGTCCTCCCATTCACAAAGGCCTTCAAGGATGCTGACTTTCCAGTGCTCCCAGTAACTCTGAGTAAGTGGGTCTCCAGTTCTCCCAGGAACATGGATCTCTGAGGGAATTGTCCCCAAGTCCTCCCTGTACTGAGAGCACCTGAGGTAACTGCGCCACACTTTGCCCTCCAGTCCTGCCAGTAATGAGGGGCTCTGAGATAATTGCCCTTCCCAGTCATCCCAGTAAGGAGGGGATCTGAGGGGATTCCCCCCCCCCAGTAAAAAGGCTTCTGGGGTGATGGCAGCCCCCCCCAGTGCTACCTGTAGAGAGGAACTCTGAGATAATTGCCCTGTCTGACACACCCCGCTGTTGGAAACAATGGAACTTTTAAATAATAATTTCAGTTAATGGTTTTAATTAACTTTTAAGTGAATTGCTTTAATTAATCATAACCTATATATAAAAATTATAAATAGTGTGTTATTTTTAAATTACTCTTTGCCAGCATTTAGCAAAGTTGCCATGAGCCACTTCCATAGAAACACAGATTGGGAAAAGTACTGAAATGGAAGTTTTGATAAACTAAGTCTGATATGCTTCAATTAACAAAGCCTGGGAGAGAAGAACATATTGGTGAGGTTGGACATCTAGAATGCTGACTTTATGAACCAGAAGAACATTTTGCAGAAACCTGAAGATAAAGAATAGTCCAACAAAGACTCCATCCATGCGTTGAAAGTTCCTACTTGCAAAGATACTAAAAAGAATAAAAGGTAAGAACATAAGAATTGAGAAATCAGTGACCAATAGAGGATAGAATAGTATTAAATGAAAGAGAATTATAAGAGAATTATGAAATTTCAAACAAATGAAATTTTTTTTAATGTATGAACAGGTGAAAAAGTTTTGTATTTTGGTCTATGTGGAGGCTGGAACCCTGTTGGCCACACAAACCCTCGCCAGGGATAAAGTAATGCCATTGACACTAAAAAGATAGTGTTGGAGGGGTTTATGCTGATGATTTCAGAAGATTTGGAACACTCCCAGGAGACACTCACTGAGCATTGCCCAAGCACAGCCTACACTGTGGGCTCCCAGTACTACCCACCTGTGTGGTAGGAGCAGCTGTAAACTGTATTTGATTTTTTTTAGGGCTGAAATGAGTGCTTGGAGCTTGCTGAAGGAGTGGTGCCACCCCATGCAGGAGGAATTGGTTCCAGGAGATCTGCAGAGGGAAATAGTGACTGGCAGCCTAAGGTCTGATGGTGATTTTAGGGCCTGTGTTCCCCTGAGGGCTTGTGCCCTGTTAACATGGGGATTTGGGCACTGCCAGGAGCTGGCTGGGAGTCCTGCTCAGTCTCGTGGTAAACTGGACAGATTGGTGAAATCCTGCTCCCCTTCTTTGGGGTTTACACAGTGACCAAAGAGCCCAGCCCTGCCCCATTCTTCCTCAATGGCTCTGAACACTCCAGAGTTCTGCATTCCTATTTGTGCCCCTTTCATACTTCAGGAGAGGACTGGAATGACAGCAAGATGTTTTCACAGCTGTGGTGTCAGCTCTTGGGCCTCCTCAGAGCAGGATAAAGCATGGAATATGGATAAATCCAAGAAATCCACATTTCTTCTGCTTCCCAGGCATGGCCCAGAGCTAATATGTCCATAATCTCCCCACCTGACCCTATTTCTCTCACCGTTTCTTAAATACTCAAAAAACATTTTATCAGCAAGGAACACATTTGATTGAGAAATTTCTGATCATCCCAGGCAGGAAGGGCCATTCCTTGACAGAAAGACCATTCCCAATCCATCTATTCTTAAGGCAACGGATCCAAATTAATGTGGATGGCAGTCAATAAACCAGATCATGGTGCTGCTGGCTGCACCCACCTCTTTACTTGAAAATGTTTTCCTTGGATTGTCCTATTTGTTATTTGAGAACTGTATCAAGGTATTATTTTTAAAAAGTGAAGCTTGTCTTGGCTTGTCTTGGTCTGCCCCTGCTTCCCTCCCTCCGGGGCTGGACAAGACCCCTGGGGAGTCCTGCCCCTATGGGGGCTTTTAAACCCTGAAGAAGTTCCTACCTCCAGGAGAGTTCTCTGCCCATTCCAGGGGGATTCCTGTACCTCCTCCAGGGAGAAACCATCCACACAACAGAGCTTCTAGCTCCCAGAGGAACATTTCTGCCCCACCTCAGAGTTTTCTGTACTCTCGGGGGGATTCCTGCCCCCCAAGGAAGTTTCTGCCCTCAAGGAGAGTTCCCCTGGGGGGATTCCTGTCGCTCCTGAAAGTTTTTTAACGCCCCAAGAGAGGGTTTCTCCTGGTTCCAGGTGAATCTTGCCCCCAGGGAGGTTCCTGTCCCCGGGAGGATCCCCGACCCGAAGTCTCGCCTTGGCCCCCGACCCCTCGACCCCCACCCCCTTGGGGGCGCGGCCGCTCGGGGGTGCGGCCGGAGGTGTGGCCAGGCGTGGCCGGTGACGCAGTGGGCGGGGCAGGGCGGGGCGGCAGCGGCGACAGCGGCGGCTTCCAGCGACTTCGGCGGGCGGTGAGTGCGGGCGGGGCTCCGCTGCCCACGGGGGATGCTCAGCGCTGCGCGGGGGGAGCTCTGCCCCGTGACCCTCCTGGGGCTGCCCAGGGGTGCTCAGCTCCCACAGTGAGGCCAGACCCGGAGGGCTCTACCCTTATTGCCTCCCCCAGGGATGCGCTGCTGCCTCCCGAGAGGATGCTTGGCTCCCCCGTGGGGATGCTCAGCATCCCCGGTGGGGCTGGACTTGGGGGTAACTGCCCTTTCTGCCTCCCCCCGGGGATGCTCTGCCCTCCTCCCTCCCCCCCCACCCCACTGGGGATGGTCCCTATTGCCCCCCGGGCGGGGCCGCATTGGGGATGCTCAGCCCAGCCGTGCCCCGGGGGATGGTCTATCCCCTCCTGGAAGGGGCTAACTCGCTCTGGGGGGGCTTCATCTCCGGCCTCATTACCCCTTGGAAGGGGTGTCTGCGTCAGGGTGTGCTGAGCTCCCCCATTTCCCTTGGGTTGAGTCTGAGCTGGAGAGTGTCATTCTCACCCCGAGATGGGTTGGACGGGGGACTTGCTGTGCTCCGGCTTTACCCGCAGACCAAACATTTGAGCCAGGGTTGCTTCCCTCAGTCCACTGGCCCTGGACCTGGGGCAGAGCTGGGGAGATGTGCTGCCCCATCCCCACTGGGTGTGCAGGCAGGGGGGTGAAGATGGGCACATCCCCCCAGGCTGCATGATATAGGGGGCAGGGAGAGGTTAGTTAAGGAGTAACCCAAGAGCAGGGAGAGGGGGCCTTGATTTTCAGCTGCTCTCTGCCCCTAGCAGCCCCCCATATGCTCCCAAACTGTCCCTTTGCATCCCCTCCCCCAGCTTCTACCTTGCATTGAGGGGAGGGCAGGAATGCTGGTGAGCCTGGTCCTTCCATGGCCTTCTGCTCCTCTGATTTCCCAGTGCTGTCTCCTCCCACCTTCCTCAATGCTGCCTCCAGCACTGGAGCATCCACCCAATGCCGAGCTCTGTGTCAGCCCCACTGACCTTTTGCCTGGCTCTGAGCTCTGGGCTAGACTGGCTCATAGATGCTGCCACACAGTTGCTCCTGGAGCTCAGTACCAGAAATGCCTGCCAAACTGGGCCAGCCCAGAACGGGGAAGATGCTCATGGACCTGGTTCAGCCTGAACATTGGTGCCTGTGCTCAGGGCCAGACCAGCAAAATATGTGGCCAGCATGGCTAGCTCCAGCTGTGCCCACACTGGTTCTCTGCCTCTGTTAGCTGGTGTCATCACAGCTTCTGCAAGCTGCCTCCAGACAGCACTGGATTTGCTCCTGAATAACCAGCTTGAAGGGCTTGTTTATCCCCTAAATTGCATCATTAGAGCAGCAATTGGCTTAGGAAGCTGGCTTTTGTTAAAGCTGTGCAAACCCTTCTGGGGAGGCCTTGGTTTTGGCCAAGTGAGGGCTGGCAAAGTGTTCATTCTACCTCATTTGCCACCATCTGCTGGATGCTGGAATGAGGTTCTCCTGGTGCATTTGATATCACCAAGCCACTGTGTGAGCAGGAACTGGTCCAGAGGCAAGTGTGAGCTAGAGTTTGGGACCTTGGATGAATGTGCCTGTGTGGTTTGGGAGTTTCTTGGTTGTGGTGCTGCCCACGCTGCAGGAGATGGAAAGTTGGTATCTTTGTGTCTCTGATGGTCTGAGAGTCTTAGGTACCTGTGCTTTTGGGGACATCGCAGTGCACTGCTCTGTGTTTGTGCTGGTTGGCGAACAGGACTCTAGGGACTTCCCTGGAGATTTGCCAGGGAGCCATTAGCACAGATCCCTGCTGCTGTCTCCCTGACACCCTGTGGTGCTCAGGTGCACAGGTGCCTTCCCAGCTTCAGTGCTTGCTCCTCCTGCAGCTCTTTCCCAGGAGTCAGACCACAGGCTGTCTGGGACCAGCATTGCCAGCAGGAGGGCAGAGGTACCTCTGAACTGGCAGGTTCCTGAAACACCAGTGGTGAGAATGATGGACAGATCCAGCTTTCTGGAGTGGCCAGCTCAGCTGTGGCTTGGCAGATGTGGAATTAAACATCTTCCTGTGCAGCTCTGTGTCTTCGTGGTGAGCGGGTCTTGCTCCTCACTGGTGGCTGGGTCCAGCTGTGCTTGGCAGCGCCCCCCGTGCAGATGCAGAAGGACTGGACATGGCTGGAGATTTGGGTTCCTGCCTGTCTCAGCTATTTCAAAAGACGCCAGGAATAAAACCCCCACTGAAACCCTTCTCATCTGCATCTTTGGAGGAACTGTTTTGCAAGTCTTCTTTGGGGCAGCTCCCACTGGGGGCTGGGAATGAGCACAGGGATGAGGAGGAGGTTGAGTGACTGTGAGTTGGTGGGTCCCACTGTGCTGGGTGAGGATGTGGAGGTCCTGAGTCAGTGCTGGGAAAGCTGGAAGTTCACACGAGCTGGGAGAAGCATTCTTGGAGCCTCAGAGGGAGCTGAACCCAAATTGGGGCCCAGGTGCATACCTCTGAAGGACTCCACTCTGTGCACATGGAGAGACATTGACATGAGCGTCAATTCTCTGCCTGGGGAGTGCCATTTCAGGGTTTCCGGCAAGCCTGGAAGCAGAAAGAGACTGTATTCTTTATGTACCCTTGAACCCTTAATTCACAATTCATTTCCTCCTAAAGAATGCTTGGTGAGCTAGATGGCTCCCAAAACTGAGCTGTGAGGTCTCTGAATACTAACTGGAGGAGAAGGCTGTTGGATCCATTGCCCAGCTTCCCTCCCAAAGAGATGTGAATGACAGCACCTTCCTTATGGATGATTTCTGGGACATGCCAAGCACTAGGTGTGGGGTGACAGGCCTGACCCAGACTGAGGGCTCTGCTATGGGCACTGCAGGTGGGTCCAAGCTTTGGCCAGGCTCCTGGGGGATGTGGCTGGGAGTTTTCAGTGCTTAAAGGCCTTATCTGTGAGCAGATGAAAGGCTTGGAGGTGGGTGCCTGTGTGGGTGTGCTTGCATGCATTGGCATTTGGGAGGGAAGAGGGAAAATATCACATGGAACAACTGCAGTGTTGGGGGACAGGACTGTGCTTGGGCCCATCTGGAGCAGAAGTTGTGGAAAATTATTCAAGGCTCTTTGCTAAAAAAAGCTGATATAATTGGATTTTATTTCTGTTTGTTGTGCGGTCAAGCAGGTTGAAACCCTTGTGGGGACAGGGTAAAAGCCTTGAGTTCATTTGTAGAATGAGGATATCCTGAGTAATTAGGCTGAGAAAGCTGGGGCAGTTAAGCCTAGAGAAGAGGAGATTGTGTGGAGACCCCACAACCCCTTCCAGGGTGTGAAGGGGGCTACAAGGAAGCTGGAGAGGGACTCTACATAAGGAAATGGAGTGACAGGACAAGAGGGTCCACACTGAAAGAGATTTCGGTTAGATATTGGGAAGGAATTCCTCCCTTTGAGGGTGGTGAGGCCCTGGCACAAGTTCCCCAGAGAACCTGTGGCTGCCTCTGAATCCCTGGAAGTGTCCATGGCCAGGTCAGATAGGGCTTGAAGCAACCTGGGATTAGTGGGAGGTGTCCCTACCCATGGCACGGGGCTGTAATGAGCTGAGCTTTAAGGTCCCTTCCAACCCATGCTGTGGTTCTGTGGTTTTGTGAATGAATTCCTCTCTTTCATTTTTGTACAAAATTGTGCCTTGAGAAGCCTTGCTGCCCCTCAGCCCTGGGTAGCACTGGCAGGGCAGTGATTCCCAGCCCACAGGAGCATCTGGGAAGATGGGTGTCAAACCTTCTCCAAAAGCCACTGGCCAGGAGGGGACTGACCCTGTGTCCTCCACATTGGCCTTCCTTAGCTGAATCTTCACCCTGGTATTTTAAGCAGCTCGCGGGTCGTTGTCTCCAGTTCTGTAATCCTGCAGGACTGACAAGGCTGGAATTTATCTGAAATGCAGCTATTTTTTTTTCTGTTTCTCGTTTTCAGTTCCTGCCATGCTTCTCTTAGCAAGCACAAGGAGGTGCTGGCTGGGTGTCCGCCTTTAATTGCATCCAAAAATTAAAAAAAGAAGAAAACTAGTGACAGATGAGAGCTCATTTCCCCATCCTCCTGTCCATGTCGAGCAGTTTCCAGGAGAGGGCAGTTCCCGTGGATTTTTGCTGCCATGGTGCCTCTTCCCTGCAGCTTCTGCTGTGCTGAGCCCCTCCTGCCGGTCGTCCCGGAGGCAGAGCCGTGCCAGGGAACGCGGGGGCCCGGGCCCAGCTCCTCCGTGGGGAGCTGAGGCGTTGTCAGCGTGGCCGAATGCTTTAAATAGCGGGCGCGGGGCTGTGAGGATGTGCGGCAGGGAGGGAAGGAAAGAGGCTCTTCCTGCCCGGACTCCACATCCTGCCTTCCAGAGAGGGCAGCATCCCTCGCCAGCGCTGGATGACACGGCAGGGAAGGGGCCCTCTCCCGGAGTTGTCCATGCGCCGGGTGCATACATTGAAGCTTCTCATTTCCACCCCTTCCTGGTGGACATTCTTGGTGGAATTTTCTCTGCAGTTCCAGATTCCCTCCTGGCCACATCATGATGTGATATGCTGGGACAGGGCAAGCACTCTGCAGTCATGGGATGCTCAGGGGGTCCATAGCCCAGAGGAAGGAGCTGGGCTGAACATGGGATGGCTGGAGCCTAGGAGAAGGGGAAGTCTGGCCCCAGCCCAACTCTCATTTTTTTGGAGTCTCATTAGTACAGAGCATCCTCACATGGATTTTCTCCTGCCAAAGCCTGGCCTTTCTGGTTCCAGAATTGAGAAGGTATTTGTAACCTCACTGTGGCATTAACACAGGTGTCACAAACCTGATCTCAGGCTTTTGATCATGAGTTAAATACTCTTGGTGGTGGTGCCTAGAACTGCTCCCCATGCAGACATTCCCAGTACCAGGGGCTGTGGGCAGCAAGGGGAAAGATGGGCTTGTGCTAAATCCATAATCCACTTAATCTGCCCTGTAATTCAGTGTCTGGCAGTAACTAAGTAGATCTGGGCTTTTTTCAAGCTTCTCCCCCAAATTGTTTTCCAGGAAAGAAGTCAAAAAATGTCCAGAGGTTATTTTTGGCTGTGGCTGATCAGCCAGGAGAGGAGTTATTCTGGTCACACACTGCCCCACATAACACCAAGTGCCGTGTGCGGGTGTGGTTTCCCTGGGAGACATTGGGGATGACACTCCTGTTTGCAGATGGAGCTCTCAGGAGCTACCTTGGAGGCTTTGTGTCCTCTGAGCTCACCTGGGGTCCTCAAATGAGGCCAGAGCCAGGGGACATGGGCTCTGTGCCCTCTCATTATCTGTCTCTGGGGATAGATCTGAGTCCTGTGTCCTGAGGTGGTGGAAGGCTCTGTGCCTTACAATTCCTGCTCCATCCCAAGGAGTACCCAGCTCAGTTGGGGTCTCCCTGCATGACACCTGGATTTGGGGAGTGCAGGGAACTCTTTCAAGGCTTTTTTGGGCATGGTGTTGTTTTGAGGCTCAGGAAGGGCTACGGTGTCTAGGATGGTTTCTCTGCAGGATGCAGTGGCTCTGATGCTCCTGGATTTTTCCCTTCTGTGTTTGCTTTCCCTAGCATGCTGTGAAGCTGAGCTCCTACTCTTGGGAAAGGGTGGTGGGAGTGAAGTGTGAAGGTGGCACAGACAAATCCTGGTTTTCTCCTGTATCTGCAGAAGGGAATGTTTCCTTAGGGCATTCCAGTGTGGCCTCAGCTGGTTTCTGGCCATAGATTTGGATTTGCAAGGATGGGAATCACTGGGACATAGTGCTGCTGGAGCCTTTGTCATCCCGGCATGCTGGAGACATGTCTCCCACCTGGCTGAGGATGGAATCACTGCTGGCTGTGTCCCTGCAAAGAGATGCTGGCAGCAGCAGAGATCCTGTCCCTCCAGGTTGCTGTGGGACTGGAGCATCAGTGGAGGCAATGTCAAGCCTGGATGCACTGCTGGATGGGCAAAGGGGACCAGATCCCCACATTTCTTGCAGCCAGGGCTGTATCTGCCAGCAATTTGGGCTGAGGCAGGCTGAGAAGGGTTAAGAAAGCCATGTGGGGATAGAGGAAGCCTCTGAAGGATCCATGGGGTTGTTGACCAACTCAAATTTTCAAGCTTTGCTGCTTGGAAAACCTGGCTGTGCGAGAGAATGTATGGGTGGAAGTTCTGGAGATTCCCATGTGCCTGTGGAGAGATGCTGTCCATGTTCCTCCCCAGCATCTGGAAGCAGATGTGCCCTTACTGGGACATGGGATGGAGTCTCAGGTCACTGCCAGTGTCCCTTGGAGAGCCTCCTCCCAGAACCCTTCCAGGGGCTTGGGTTCTCCATGCACCATATGCTCAATCATATGGCTTTACTCATTCTAACCTATCAGGTTTTAATTAGAGCCAGAAGGCTCATCTCTTCTGACCTGAACTGTCTTTCCTTTGATCCCAAATCCAGAAAGGATTTGCTTTGCTCCTGTTACCTGTCTGACATCCAGATGTGCCACCCAGAGAGCACCTTGTGTTTAATGGAGAAAGAATCTTCTCCCCAGCACCAAAACCTGGATGATAATCACTCGATTACAGCCAACACTTTGGGCTGCCATATTGAATAAAGAGCATTTTTTCCTGCTTTTGATCATCTGCTTCTAGTTAGTTTAGTTAGCAGACTTTCACAGTGGCCATTTGTGGAGTTGGCAGTCTGAGCATCCCTGCAAACAGAAATGGCTTTTGTTATGTGTGTCCTTCATGTTTACACATTAATTCAGAGAAATTCTGTCTCCTAAACTGAGGCTGCTGTGAGCCCCAGCACTGCTGATCAGTGCCTGGCTCTCCGGGAGCACCGGTGTTGCTTTCAAATCACACGTTGTCAATAAATCTCATTCCGAGTGCCCTGCAGCAAATGGCATCAGCCTGCACAGGGAAAACTCTCCCACATGTCCTCCTGCTGCCTAAAAATACCAGCACTTGAATTCTCCAGTGACTTGGCTATTGCACAACCTTCATTCCTGCCTGAGATACTGCTCACGGCTAAGTGCAGGACATCTGCTGTGCTCCCAAGAGTCACACTCTGCCCTCCAGATCTGGCCTAAAAGATAAAGCAGAGGCTGTGTCAATTTGGGAGTAAATGAACATTTTTTACCTTTATTCTTCGTGTTGTGAGGTATGTTCATAATCAGGGGTGTGAGGTCCAGGAGGGAAATGATGGCACCTTCTCTGGTGGCCACTGAGGACCCATCTCATTGAGGAAAGGATGAGTTTTGGGGACTTCATGTAGCATCAAGCAAAATACCCTTAAAACCTTCTGGTAAATCTCTGTGTGTGTCCTGGGAGTCTGTTCCATCCTCTTTGTAAATACACAATTTACCTTTTCACATCTGGCTTTGAGATGTGTGATACAGAAAAGGTGTCCACCTGTTTTGCTTTGAGAGCCACGTCTCTGTTCAGTGGCTGAATGCAGAGGGCTTGCTGGTGTTTCCAGTTCACACAGGGCACTGAGCGGACTGGTGTGCAGGCAGCAGGCTCTTGTCTCCAGCAGCTTTCAGCGTCCCGACCCCGCTGGCTTATGGTAGAGCACAGAGAGCTCATCACTTGAACTATGAATGAAGCTGAGGGCTGATGTCACGTGCTGTGATCTTGAGGGGAAGTGACAAACTGGCTTTGTGGCACTGACAGGGATTCAGGAGCAGAGAAGGGTATGATGGATGTGCAAACTGAAGTTAGCACAGCTAGGAGGTGCTGAGCTGTCAAACAGGAATGATGCTTTAAAGGAATGTGTTTCTTTAGGAGACCTTGGATTGAAGGTGTTTGGATTTTCCTGTCTCCATCTCCATGTGATTGCCCCGTTTGCTGCTGGAAGTTCATGAGGGGTCTGTAATGCAGCAGTGTAGGAACAGGGGCTCAAGGAACACACAGGGCTGACTGCTCCCTGGGAGCCCTACACCCTGCTGCAACATGATCCATGGACACAAGCATTGATAGTTCCTCAGTCTTGCAAAGAAAATAATGTTTATTTTCAAGGCTGGAAAGGTGAGGAAACCAGTCACCAACCCTGCCAGCTGGCAGACACTGGCTGCTTGATTTCCTCCTTTCTCCACTGCAACTCAAAGGAAATCCATCCACTGGAGATGCCAGGGAGGGGCTGTCACTGCCCCAGCCTGGAGACAAATGTAGTGACCCATCAGGAAGAGCCACCCTGGTCTCTCAGACCAAGGTGTGTCAGGTCATCCTGACACACCTTGTGACTCATTGCCTGGACTTTCTCCTTCCAAGGATTCTTGACTCCTCGTGGACTGCCCTGGGGTGCCTCAAATTGCCAAAACCCTGATGTGGGGAAGGAAGCAGAAGGATCTTCTCATGCTGCTGCCTGCACCTGGAGAGTGACATTGGTCAGCTCCTGTGTGGTCAGTTGTGGGCTGGATATTTATCTGAGTGTGTTCTCCCAAAAGTGTGAGAATTTGCAGGATTTATCCCCAAATTATAGAATCAAAGAGTCATAAAGGTTGGAAAATACTTCCAAGATCATCAGGTCCAGCTTTTGACTTAATTCCACTGCGGCCACTAAAGATGACATGATCAGAAGCTGCTTGTGAGCACTGAGTTTAACCAGTCCCCTGGGCAGCTGGGACCTTAATGGTTTCCTTTTGCTCCTTTCCATCCCCCCGGCATGAATTGAGGCTGATCACTGTGACACAGCTGCTGAGTGCACTTGGTGGTACCCAAAACTTCTGTAAATATGACAGGACTTCCAGGCCCGGGACAGGTGCTGATGACACCAGTAACCAGAGCAGGCTGGCAGGGGAGGGCTGGTCCAGAATGGTGATGGGAGGAGGATGCAGAAGGTGATGGATTTATTGCTTCTATATTTTCCTCTGAAGGTGAGGGTCTGGGTTTGGAAAAGTCCAGCCTCTGTGCAGGCACAGCTCCCAACTTCCTGCTGCCCTCGACCTTACTCCAGAAGGAAATGTGTGAGATTTGACTCTCACTTCTTGCTTCCCAAAAAGTGAATCTTGTCAGATTCGGAGGACTCTGACCCCACCTTGGGTGTGAACGTGGGGCAGAGCAAGGCTGGGCTGGGGGAGCCGTGGCCGTGCCCGGGGTTCTACGGTGAGGGAGGGTGGAGCCATGTGTCCACAAATGCAGCTCTTGAGAGGCGTTGGAAGGAGATGCCAGGAGAGGAGGATGCCGTCGGGAATGCGAGCAGCTCCTGCTGCAGAATTCCCGGCGCGGCAGCTGGGCCAATGGCGGACGGATCAGCGGGATGGGAGCAGGGATGGGCTTTGTGTCCGCGCCGGGAGAGCGGGGGAAGTGCGGCTCCCGCCCGACCTCTCGGCGGGGATGGAACTGCCGTGGCTGGGACCGGGAGGTCCCGCAGTGCTTCGTGACAGTGACAAAGCCCCGACGCTCCCCTCCCTCTCGGCAGCGCTGGGGCCATGCGAGGCCGCGGCCGTCCCGGCTCAGCGGCGGGCGGTCCCTGGGGGCTCACAGGGATGGGTGTCCCTTCCTGGGTGATGCCAGCTGCTTTTCCACTCGGGATTCTGGCGGCCGCGTTCCTGGCCGTGCTGCTGCCGCTGCAGGTGCCCCGGGGAAGCTGGAGTATTCCTGTCCCTGTACTCGAGCGGGCACAGCAGGGACGGCATGGAAGGGGTGACAGGAGGGCGGGATCAGCGCCTCTGGAAGGATGCTTCAAAATCCGGGGGGATTTAACTATATCTCTTTGGGACTCGCTCGTCGAGGGTGGAGCCCGGAGCTGCTGTCACCTGCAGTGCTATCACCCTCCTGGCAGGCATGGCCTCTGAGGACCCCAAATTCCATACCGGTGGCCCCAGGCACAATTCTGGAGGTCAGCTCACCCTTGTAGTCACCAGCGTGGCTTTCAGAGCTGTTCTTGGGTGGTTGCTCACCCCCTTGTTCTCTGTCTGTTCAGCTTCCTCCATCATCATTCCCCCTGTAATCACTCATTATTTCTCTCCAGGTGAAGGCTTTTTAATAACAGCTGACTTTTCAGCCATTTTGAATAATTTCCTTTCTTCTACTCCAATTTTCTTCATCTTCTTCATAACTAGGAAGACTTTCTTTGTCCTTGGCCAGAGGGAAGGGGTCTGTTATAGCCTCTGTTGTCATATTCCAAGAGGTTTGGTCGGGTTAATGAAAATTCTTCTCATTTTTTTGTGTGTCACTTCCACTCTCATCTTCTTTAGCCTGGTTTCTTAAAGGAATTAAACCAAAAGCCTTGCTGCATCATGGCCTTTTCTCTCCCTCTGCTTGCTCTTGAGTGTGTTGTTCTCTGATGGGCTGGAGAGCTCAGAATGCTCCAAGGTTTGTGATGGCTGTTGGAGAGGACAGAGCTGGGGGTCACCCCAGAGGGACATGGGGCAGCCAGACAATGGGGCAGGGCTGAGGCTCATTGCCCAGCGAACAGGGCTGTAAATCCCACCAGGAATGTGAGGAATAGCAGGGCTGTGCCCCCAGCCCATGAGTTGGGATAACAGCCCACAGCACTGGGCTATTTGTGCTGAGCAGCTGCTTTTCCTGAGCTTAGGAGGGGATCTGTAGGAGGATCCAGCCTCACAAATGCAGGGTTACCCTGGGATTTGGGAGGTCTGGGCTGTGTTTGCAGGTGCAGGCTCACACGTGGCTGTGCTAGAGGGCTTTTCCTGCAGCAGCAGGAATTGCAGCTGCTTTAAGCTGATCTGGAATGTAAACTGCAGTGACAGGGGAGCCAGAGGAGATTTTCTGCTCCTTACTGTGCTACAGCAGAGTGAGGCATTAGAGCTTTCCCAGTGGCTGCTGCAAAATCCATTTCATTTGGTAGTAATGTGATTGTAGCAGTGCTGGTGAGGGAAATCTTGGGAGTCCTCTGAGAAGCATGATGTGGAGTCAGGCGCTCAAGTTGGTGGAAAAGGACCAAGGTGCTTCTTGAGGCGTCCTTGGAGCTTGTTGCCCTTTGCAGCAGGGGGTGGGACACCTCGAGTGTGTCCCCTCCTGTCCCAGCCCAGTCTGGGGACAGAGATTGCCCCTTCCAGCTCAGAATATTCCGTGAGTCTGTGCCAGGCTGGGTAGGAGAGTTTGCTGGGAATTCATGCAGCCTTGAGATGCTCTGCCCACATCTTACAGTGAGGGAGCCTGGCAGTTCAGCTGGGAACTTCTGTCCTGTTCAGGTGAGTTCCTGCTTTTTGGCACCAAATCTGCTGTAGAGCTGTACTCTGAAGGTTTTCCCCTTCCTTCACTTTGCATTTACCTCTGGTGTTTATTTTGGCAGCCTCTTCTGCTGATTTCTCTTGAATCAGCATTCCTCAGGCCTGAGGCCTGGCTGATCCCCAGCTCCTTGCCCCGTCCCAATGCTAGAGGAGATTGG
The DNA here is from genome assembly GCA_013399455.1 of Anthoscopus minutus. Lineage (NCBI taxonomy): Eukaryota > Metazoa > Chordata > Aves > Passeriformes > Paridae > Anthoscopus > Anthoscopus minutus. The sequence continues at coordinate 47,169 of VWYI01012238.1, forward strand.
ATTTGCCATTCCCACCTCCTGTTCCCTGTTCCCCATTCCCTGTTCCTTGCCTGATCCCACCTCCTTTGTGGTCCCTCCCAAGGTGAGGAGCTTACTGGGTAACACTCAGCACAAGGGCATTTGTAGTCTGGCAGTGGGTCCTCAGCAGGTCTCCACAGAGTCCCTTCTGGTGGGGGATCTCCAAACTTGTGATCCTATTAAAGGGGGATGCACAGAGGTGGCTCCACATCCCAGCTCATCCCACATCATTTTCACCTTAACTCTTCTTAACTCTGCTGTGTACGAAGGCCTGGTGGAAAGACAGGGCCGTGGTCACACATGATGCAGCTCTTTGGGTGTGGCTTGGAGCGAGGTTTCCTGTCCCGCTGTGAGAGAGACCTGGATAAATGGAGGAGAAGAGCTTGGCAGTTGCCCCTGCCTGTATGGGTGCTTGCGTGGTTCCTCTTTCCAAGAAGTACTTTGGGTTTCCTTTGTTCTCTCCAGCCTCTCTTGTGATGGTGATGAGTTGGGCTCTGTAATTGAGGAGATCTGAATAATCCACTGAGGAAGCTGCTAATTTGAAGACATGTCTATGATAATTAAATCATTATCTGGAGGGAAGAGAGAGCAGATACCAAAACAGGACTAATTAAAATCCAAGCCCAGGATGACTTGGGCTCTGGGCCAGAGCAGAGCAGAGTCTGTTTGGGATGTCTTCATGTGTAATTGCTTTTCAGAACATCAGTCCCCACCAGAAAACCCATCTGTTTCCCCTCAGGAGACTTGGATTGACCCAGAAACCCTCTTGCCTTGCCCTGTCTAATGTTCCCCAGACCAGACGCAGCTGGAGGAGGCCACATACTTTGCAAAGGGCAGAGGAGATGGTGAGATTCCGTTTGGGAGGGTGTTTGGTTCTTGAGCTTCAGAAAATAGATTATACCTTATCTCTGGAACATTTAGGCCCTTATTTCAGCCCTCAGAACTGGCTAATGCTCTCTAGAAATTTCTGAGAGCAAGGAGCAAGGTGGGCTCGGATCCATGGAAGGATTTGGACATGCAAAGGTGCCAAAGGGACCCAGTGCCTGGAAGAGGCTGTATGGCTTGTGAGGGCAAAGCACTGTTGGATGTGAGCCCACCCCTGGAACTCCCTCTCAGCTCTGAGTAGTCCAGGCAGGTGAAGGTGGCATTGCTGAGCTGAAAGATGGTGACCAGCAACTGTGGTTGTGATGTTGGATGGGAGAAAAGGCCTTTGGACAGCACTTCATGCTGTGCCATGAGGGTGAGAAATTTGCAGGGTAGGTATTATAATGTGTATTCCCAGAGCTTCTGGGAATGCTTTGCATGTCAAGCCCAGAGTCTCCCACGATTTCAGAGTCCACCATGTTCTTCAGCAGGGCCAAACACTTTGCAATGGTCAGGGCACAAAAATCACACCTCCATTTACATACCAGATGGATGCAGGGTAACTTCCATCCTTCTGATCACCTGCACTGTGTTCATTCCTGCACCAGGTAGGTGTTGCTGTTTATTTGAATTGGCTGAAGGTTTGTTAGTGCTGGTGGCCCAGTGGAACCCAGCAGCAATCATCTCTTGGGTGAGCTGGCCTGGAATTGCTGTATTTCAGCAGGGAAGTGATTGTAGATGTCCAAACCAGATGTCTAGAGCTGGTGAAGATATATTGGTGCATTTACCCAGAGGAGAAAAGATCAGGGAGTTCTGTCTATCAGGTGTTCATGTGGGAGCATCATTCAGCGAATGTCCTCGTATCGGCAGGACAGCTGCAGGTCACCTCAGGTGTGCTGGTGCCTGCAGGCAGTTCTGAACCTGGGGAGGTGGGAGGAGGGCACAGGAGGCTGGGCAGGGAGCCACTTCTGCTCGGGTAAGCATCCCACCAGTCCTGACACATGCTGGGATTTCTGCCTGTGCTGCCCTGGAGGGGCTGCAGCTCTGCAGCAGCACAGGCTGGCACTGCTGAGTGCTGGGGCTCAGGAATGGCCTGAACTCCCCTGGCCAGTGCTGCTGGAACTGGGCTCTGTGTGCTCCCACATCTGCAGGAACAGGCACTGGGGGTGTGCAGGGTCAAAAACTGTGTTGTAAAAGCCAGAAATTTAAAGCTGTCTGCAGAAATGTTCATTAAACCCTCTGGAAAGTGTTGGCTCAGCTGCTGTGCTTGGGTTGTGCATGGAGAGAGATTCCCAGCCCCACATGTGTCCTTTTGCATTGTGAGCTTTGATATGCTCTTGGCTTTTAATAGAAAGCACACAACATCCTCAGCTCAGGCAGCAGATGTTTTCCAAGACATTGGTCTATCCCGTTTCCTTCATTCCCCCCCAAAGGAGTTTAAGGTGTCCTAGCCCTCATGTTTTTGAGTGTCCCAGGAGCCAACAGGGGGACCAGGAAGAAAACCACCCCACCTGCAGCTCTTTCCACCCATAGTGCACCACAGTAATTACCCACATTTCATTCTTTTGAAAGCCTGCTGAGCTGCAGTTATGTCCCTCCTCTCCTGGTGATGTCTCACGGATTGGCCAAATCCTGCTCTCACCTCCTGTGGTGGTTCAGGGGATTGTTCCTGGTGCTGGGTTAGATAGGGCTTGGAGCAACCTGGGGCAGTGGAAGGTGCCCCTTGGCAGGGTGAGGAACAGGAGGATCTTAAAGGCCCCTTCCAACCCAAACCTATCTGGGATCCTGTGCACTCAGTGTGTGCAGGAGCCCTCAAGGTACTGGGGGTGGCAGAGTGCTGTTCCCAGGGGCTTTGGGCCAAAGGTTGAAACAGGATCAGTGTTTTTTGAGTGCCCTTTGGGGGATGGATGGAAGCAGGCTCGATGGTGCCATGTTTGGGGCTCCCCCTTGGGTGAGCTGAGGTGACTGTGAGACCCTGTGGGTATCACAGTGAGGACAAGGGCAGAGCTCCTGAGGCTCCTGTGCCAGGCAGGGCAGTGCTTGGGGACACCAAGGACGATGCATTAACTGGGCTCCACAGAGCTGATATTTTGAGAGGGAGCAAGTTAGAAATTGAGTTGAGCTAATGCCCAGTGCTGATTTTGAGATGATACATGGCCAGATGAGAGCTCTGCTGCCATGGAGGAGGGCTGCCACCTGCCACCCCTCTGCCAACCACCACACTTCCCACACTTTCTGGAGCAATTTGGTGTTGCCTCCCTTGATTTGAAGCTTTCTGTTTTCTCCAGTCCCCAAACAAGGGGAGCAATAGTGGAACGTGGTGTTTCCTCTGGTCCCTCTCTCTGCTCATCCGATGCTGGGTGAATCCCTCAGGGGCTCTGCTTAGAGCTCCATGCTGGATCCAACACAGCTCATCACATTCATGCAAACCTTGATTTATTCTTCCTGATCTTTTCCAGTACTTGGGATTTCTGGAGGAAACTGGACTTTTATATCACTTACATCTTCCTTGTGGCTTATATCCAGGAGGAATGAGCTCCAGATGGAGTTTTTCCATGGCAGGCTATTTTTGAGGTGCTTTCTGCTTTCCTATGATGCTTAATAAGGGCTGAGCTAATCCCACAATTCACCTAAAGAGGAACAACTTGGATTTTCCTTCTAAAGCACAGCATCTCCAGGCCCTCCGCCTCACTGGTGTGGTGGGTGAGCACAGCCTCCCCTGCATCAGGAGTTGGGATGTGAAGGGCAGAGACTCCACCAGAAAGTCCTTGCATTAAATAAGGCTTAAAATGCCAGACAGGAGTAGGATGAGTCCTTCCTTCAGCATTGTGGCTTTGGCTATGCCAGGTGTACTGGGTATGCCAGGTGTGCCAAATGTGCCAGGTGGGCTTTGGCTGGGGCTCATTTTGGGGGCTCACTTCGGGGACCTGAAGGGTGTGGATTGAAGATGTGACCCTGCTCGATGTGGATTTAGACAAAGCAGACAGGGCTCCAGTGCCTGAGCCTTGTCCCCAGCCACCCTGTAATGTCACTGTCCCCAGATGTCCCTGCACAGCTGCTCCTGCCGTGCCCTGTTGCTGTCGGGGATGAGACATGGGAGCTGACATGGCCTTGGGCCCTCCCTGCACAGGCACCGCAGGAATGGCACTGGGGTCATTCCAGCCTGGACTGGGGGTGGATGGGGCTGTTTGTGTCCATCTCTGCCTGCTCCTTACTGGGATTCATCCACCCCTTCCAAACCAGTGGGGGATAGCCAAGGTGCCAGAGGAGCCTGACTTGGGAAGGGAGGGCTCTGGTTATCTGTGATGTGAGGGTGCTTGGGAGGAAGAGCAGGTTTCAGTCAGGCATTTAACCCCATGGTCCTGCCTTGTCCTTCATGGGGCTGAGCACCCACGTGTCCCAGTAGGGGTGGAGATGCTTGTGGTAAATCCTGTGAGGTTTCCTTGCCAGACATAGCAGAGCTGTCCCAGTGCTGGATCTGCTCATCCTCAAAGCCTGAGTGTCCAGAACTGAGAATCCCACTGCCCACCACTGCATCTGGGCAAAAGCTCTTTAGGAACTAGCTGTGCTATCAGCAAAGGGATTAATCAATTGCTAAAGTCCGTTAGCACAGGCAAGGAACAACAGAAGAGAGGAAAACAAGGGGGAATCTTCCCCACTCCCCATCACCTGAACATCCAGTGCCCAAGCCATGGTGTCACCACTTTTCTGGAACAGGAGGGACTAAAACCTTCTGTGCTTTGGGAGGATGGAAGAAAAGGGAGCCCTGCCTGGATTGTCTGCAGGTGAGATGGGGAGCACAAGGGGATCTTGGGGCACAGTATTACTGCTCTTTGTGTGCTGGGGTGGTTGCTGGTGGATTGTTGAGAACTGGAGACCTCCCCAAGGTCATGCTCCAGGACCATTGGTGTTCCCTTGCAGGTTTGGTGCCTGCAAAACCTTAAAGTGTGGTGCAGGGATGTGAGCCTGCTGTGGTCCAACCTGGAGCCAGCAGCACTGGACACATCCCTACTCTGTCCACTGTGGCTCTCAACACTCTCTAACACTTCCCAAATTTCACTGAAAGCCCCTTCTCTTCCCTGATGCCAAAATCCCTCCTTGAGCTCTTCCTCAACCCCGCTCATAATTTAGGCTCTGTTGAAGGATGGTTGGCCAGACTGGACAGGGCTTGGAGCATCCTGGTCTTGTGGAAGTTGTCCCTGCACATGTCAGGGGGTGGAAGTGGTTGAGCTTTTAAGGTCTGTTCCAATGAGCATTCCATGATTCCAAACCATTCCATGATTCTGTGGTGGCAGAATACTGGAGACCTGCCTGACCAGGGGAAGGATTTCGCTCTGGGCCCTGGGGAGCTCACTAAGCCACTTTCCCTTTCTACCAGTCATGGAGTTGGTGGCTGAATTTTACACTGGGAACTGAGCAGATGTGTAGCAGCTGTGTGGGAGTGGTTATCACTGCTGAGGCTTGTGGCAGGGAGGGCCTGCTGAGGGTGTGGAAGAGATTCCAGTGGGATGGGTGGTGTGGGGGAAACTCTGGATCTTGGGCAGACCAGGCATGGAAGCTCCTCAGGTGCACATGAGGTTTGCCCCAGCATTTCTCTACAAGCAGCAGCCTCCCCTGTGCCCTGGGCTGTGCATGGGCTGGGTGTGGGTGCCAGGGACTCAGTGAGTGAAGAGGCATCTCTAAAGCATTTGGTAGGGCTCATGTACACCCATGGCCCAGATTTCCTCAGCTCCCCTTGGAGCTGGTGACTCTTCCCTCCTCGCTGAATAAATTAACACTACAAGTGCTCACGGGGTGTGACTAAAGCAGGGCAGGCGCTGGTTTCTCAGCGAGGGGGAGGCCCCTGACTCCCAGATGAGATAACTCAGCAGAAGTGTCATGGGGGCGGGAGGGATGTACCCATGGCAAAACCTCCAGTGAAGTCATGGAAAATCACCAGCCATTTTTCTGTGTCTCAGCGAGGCTTGAAGCTGTGCCCTGCTTGTGGGGAAACAGGCACAAAGCCTCACCTTCCCAAAGGTAAGGGGACTTTGCAGTGATGAAGCCTCTGTGACAAACACAGGATTTTCTCCCAGTGGTTGTGGATCACTTCCCTGTCTGCATCCACCCTGGGCTGGAAAGCATCCTGATTGCTCGGATGGATCCCAGTGCTGCCTTCCCTGGCAGAGTCACCCAGGGGCTGGATCACCTTGATGGGCTGCTTCTGTGGGGATTGCATTTCCTTCTGCTGCTGTTCAAAGTAATCTTCCTTGAGAGAGAAATCAAAGACTCTCAACACCTCAACATGAGGAAGACTTTCCGTGGAGGAGGGCAGACCACCAGAACAGCTGCCTGGGGAGGGTGTGGAGTCTCCCTCCCAGAAGACATTCCAAACTCACTTGCATGTTTCCCTGTCACCTGCTTGGGGTTTGACCCTGTCTTGAGAGGGGTTGGACTAGATGATTTTCAGAGGTCTCTTCCATCCCCAACTATTCTGGGCTTTTGGGATTCTCTGACTTCAGCCTAACAGACCAAAGGGCAGGGGGTTTGGTTGCAAAGTTATGGAACAAAAGGATGGATGAGCCAAGAGTTCCCACAGCAGAGCAGCAGCTGGAAAAGGAAATGGTTGTAGCCAGAACTGTGGCTTTTTTGTGTTGGTTTAGTGGCTGCTGAAACCCCTCCTTGTCCCTGTGGATGGATCTGAGTGCAGAACACATCCTGGAAGAGGGATGTGAGCTTGGTCTCATGGATCAGGTGCATCCATCTCCTCCCTTCCAGGGCACAGGGTGGCTTTCCAACCTCTCATGTACCAAAGGAATTGGAATTTCTCCAGGATTTCCACAGTCCTGTCTTTCAGGACAGTGATGCTGCTAGGTGCAGGTAACCGCAGTGGGGTGTGATCACAGGATTTGGGGGATTTGGTTTGTGGTTTTGCTGGTTTGGGTGAACCCCTCATGCCAACTGGGGCAGCTGTACCACAGAGTGAAATCTAGCTCTTGTTCCAGCAACCACATTCCCGTGCTCCTCCAGAACACTCCCTGTGCTTCCACTGAAGCTCCTGGGATCCTCAGGGCTTCAGGGGCATCCTCAGACCTGTGGTCCATTCTCTTCCCAGCCATGTCTTTGGCTGTTGCAAACCCAGGGATCAAGCCTCAAGGTGAGCCTGAGTTTGCTGAATCTCTTGGCCAGACTTGGGGATTCCACTTGTCAGAGAGATCATCCAGGCTGGAGTCCCTCCAAGGCCCATTTCTGTCTGTCACATTACCCCCAAGTGCAAGGGCAGGAGGTTAGTGTGACTTTACCCCAGCAGTTCTGCCCCTGCCACATTCCTCCTTGGAATACTCTGAGGTATTCTGGGGTTAGGGCAGGACACGTGGCCTGCTTTGGAAACAGGGAAACTGAATCTGGACCCCCAACACCACCTCCACAACATCTCCCAAGATGACAGAATCCTGTAGATTCCTGTTGATGTCTGTGTGACCACGTTTGGGTGCCACGTTTGGGCTGAAGCCCCCTCCTGCCCCCAGGGCCCGGTGCAGATTTTGGCTCCTTGTCTGACAAGGTTTTGCTGAGGGACAGTTGTGTGTCTCTGCACAATGAGGAGCAGGTGGCTGTCTGAAAATACCCTCTGGAAGTGATGTGTAATGCCTCCCCTCCCACTGGGAAGTATAAATACCAGTGCAATGCTAGCGTTTACTGCTCCCTGCAAAGAAACTGTCAGATCTGGACATTTTTCCTCGCAGATTCTTCTCTGATTTAGCAACTTGGAGTGAGCATGGGTTGAGGTGGGAGCTGCTTCATGTGTTTGGAGCAAGTCTTTGGGGCAGAAGTGTGTCCTTTAAGGTAAGATATTGGGAGTAGCTGCCTTTTACTGCTTGCAGTGTCCCCTGTCCCCACCCTTTAGGGGCGCCCAGGGCTTCCCAACACCTGAGACAGCTCCAAACCCCGGAGATGCTGGCGCAATGTCCTGCCACTGCTGCATCTCCAACAAGTTGGACATTGTCCCCTTGGAGGCAAAGGACACACTGCTTCAGGTGTAGGGACCCCGGAAGACCTCACAGACTTGGATGAGAGAGGAGGCAACACTGCATCTTTTCTCAGGTCTCCACCATATTCCCAGATCTGATCTTGGCAAATCCATTTCACCTTTTGGAATGGGAATCCAATCCTCTGCTGCTAAAAACTGGCACCTTATTTCCAGCCAGAATGCCTCATTTCCCTTCTTATCCCTGGGTGTCCTGGCCACAGGCAGCCCCTGGCACCAGGCAGGGACCATCTGTGCAGTTCTCTGCCGGCGGCAGGGCTGCATTAGGGAATGTGGGAGCACCATCACCATATGGGCCCCAAGGAAAACTGGATCTTCCTTGTTCCTCTTTGGGGGCTGCAGGTCCCAAGAGGCCACAGTGTGCCCTGGGAATAAATGTGGGGTCTTGGGAGGAAAGCTAGGATGAGGCCGTATCTGCTGATTGGTTTTCATGAAAAGCAGCTTTTTCCCCAGATATCACTCAGGATGTCACAGTGGGACTGCTCCAGTCCAGGCTTGTAAAACTCTAAGAAACCTTTGGAGTGTGTGGAAAGGGGTCTGTGTCTAGGCACAGGAAAAGAGGGAGGGAAGGATGGAGAGGTGCCCTTGGGATCTGTGGGGCTATCCAGAGGGATCCAAGTAGCTCCTGGCATATGTGGAACTCAGCCAGTGTCTGCTTTGGATATTGTGGCATGAACAGCACCTCTCCTGAGGTCTCAGGGCACCTGGGAGGGGAAATCCCAGCCCACAACCCACAGGAGCATGTGGCAAAGACTGCTCCAAGACTTGCTGCAAGCAAACATTTCCAGGTCCTACACTTGAATCAATGATTTCTACTGTCAAGCCAAGGCTCTTCAGTATCCCCTTTGTCTTGTCTGAAGAATAGTCTCCTTTTTCCCAACCTCTAATTACCACATCTCTCAATGAGGGTAGGACATATGGGCTGTGTGGCTTGGTAGAAGTGATGAGGATATTCCCACTCTGCCATCTCACTGCTCAGTGGGTCACTACAGATCTTCCCTGGGGTAGGCAGGGGAGCATTGGTGGTTCAATATGTCCTGGCTGCTTCCAAGTGGTGTCTGACTTCAGTGAGGGTGGGCAGGACTTGTGCTGGGATATGGTGCTGTCTGCAGGGGCAGTGTTTGGGATGAGCTTGCTAAGAATGCCAGGATATGACACTTGCAGCCTGGGGTCCTGGGGTCACATTTAATGCAGTATCATGCATCTTAAAAGTTCCTGAAAGGTAAAACTGACAGCAAAAGGGCATCCAACTCTGGTCCCTCCTGGATTTGGCTGGGAGGGGTCAGTGTGGGAGGTCAGTGTGGGTGCTGGACCCCAAGTTTGGTCAGTTGGGCGGAGGGGAGGCTGTTCTTGTGCCAGGGAGCTGGGAGTGAGGGGTGCTGGTGTGGGCTCTGCCACCCCAACTCTGCACTTCCGAGACCAAGGTGGGTAGGTGAGGAGGATTTTTTAGGAGCAGGAAAGATCAGAGTGATGTTTTTATGGGATGATCAATCTCTGAGAGCTTGTTGCCTCCAAGGAATGCATTAAAGCCTTTTGCCAGCTGCCTGCTGGGTGATGGTCCTGCTGGCAGAGCCACTGAAGCTTTTCACTTCCTCTTGTCAGGGCTGGGATGAGAGTGGAGCTGTTTAGAGAGGAAACATGAGGCTGTCTCTATCCTCTACGTGTGGGTAAAGCTGTGGGTGTTTCTCACCCTTGCTGGGAAGGGAAAGCCAGGGTGCTCTCTGGGACCCAGCATCCCATGGGCAGCCTGACTCACAGCTGAGCTGTGCTGAATAAGTCATCAGCTCCGGGGCAAAAACCTCTTCTGCTCCCCCTCAGCTGCTCCATGTCTGGACACCATCACGGAGAAGTGGCCTCTCTGAGTAGGCAACATGTGGCAGTGCTGTTTTCCCTCCCAAAAAGGGGAGAAAGCATCTTTTTTGGGTGGAGGGGGAAGAGATAGTAAAGCAAGCACGTTTTCCCTGGCAAGAAACCTGCTCCCAGCAAGCCTGTGCCTGGCAGCCCCACGGGACTAAAAATACCCAGCAAGGATTGGAACTGTGCAGTGTCTGTTTGCTCAGCTCCCAGCTGTCTCCTCACAGCTTCACAGCTCTACCTGATGATTATCCCACACTTAAGGCCCTCTAAAGTCAGGCAGGAGCATTTAGGAAGTTCTCCCAGAGACCTGTGAAAGGTTGAGATTTACAGGCACTAATTGAGAGTGAGCTCAGGCCCCTGTGACCTCCAGCAGCAAAGAGCTGCTTTGAGTGTGCTCTCGCTGCTGCTGCAGTCACAGCAGAGTGTGGGGGGTGTCTGGGCTGTCACCCACACTGATGTTGCCAAGGTCCTTCAAAGTGACTGCTGGCATGTGTGGGTCTGCCAAGCTTTGCTGGGTAGGGACAGACCCTGTGTGTGCCCCCTCCAGCTGGGCTTCCTGGGAGAGGCGCCTGGGAACCGGTGTGATTCTCTTGCTTTTGGAGAATGGAGAAAAGCACAAGGTTTGAAATGGGATAGAAATGAGGGGAATTTACCCTGGAAAGGAGCTTCCTGCACATTCCTGCTTGTGTGCACACCCCTGGCTCCATGGATGTTGCTGTATCTGTGTCCCTGTGTGCACATCCCTGCACACTTACCTGTGCTTGTTGCTTACTGAACTCACTTCCTGCTCCACAAGCCTTGAAAACAGCAGGGATCAAACCAAGCCTGGTCCTGGCTCCCTCATGTGCCATCCCAAATAAATCTTTTGCAGCTGCTTTGACTCTAGGTGTTGGCCCTTCCCAGAGCCTGGGCTACTCCTGGGACTCATGAAAGCTGCAGTGGTTGAATCATCCAGAAATGACCACTCAAAAATCCATGGGTTAGGAGAGTTCCTGTGGTTGTTGGAGGAATGGATCCATGGTGGGGATACTGGAGACAGTTCACTGTCTGTCCATGGATAGTGGACAGTCCCACTGCAGTGCAGGGAATTTTCCGCTTTTGGACTTTGCCATGGTCCCAGCCAGGATGGACACACAGGGATAGATTGTGTCCAGAGACACACTCAGAGGTGGCAGAGCATCCCCCTGAATTTCCCTGCCAGAGACCCTCTGGCTGAGGGATTCTCATGGTGCAGCAGCATCCTGGGAGGCACAGAGAGCCCTGGGCTGGCTGTGCCCACCTGCCTGGGGGTTTCAGGCCAGGCAAGGGAGGGCTTTGGCTGCTCTCTGTGGTGGTGGGAGGTCTCACTCTGCTCATAGGGTTGCTCCAGCTGCAGGGGGTTGTAGCAGCTCCTGCCTTACACCTCTGTGTATGTCCTTGGTGGTCTGGGACAAGGTGAGAATGGACCTCCCTCAGTGGAGATACCCCCAAACTCTGGGCACAGAGGAGCTTTGGGTCACCAATGTTGCCTTGTCCAGGACAGTTTGATGCTTCACTGGACATCCTCAGGGACTAGGCACAGGGGCTTTTGGGGACCAGTAGAATGGGATAAGTCCATCCTGGACCAGCATCAGTGCTATGTAAGATCCCTCTGATTTTGTGATCACCCTCCCAGGCTAAGGGACTGGCTGTGCTCATCTCCCCATATCCCTGCAGAAGCACACAGGAATAACAGAATGTGACTGTGGGCAGATGTAGGTTTGCAGTGAAACAAAACTCCCCAGAACCACCCATGCACAAGCTCAACCATGGGGGAAGCAGAAAGAAAATTAGCTCTTGGCTGTAAATCTGTGTCTCCTCCTGCACTGTGTGAGTCCAGCCCCTTGGATGACTTCCATGGGAAGGGTCATGTGGGAAGCTGCCACTGCCCTGCTGGAATTGGCATCTGCAGAGTCTCCTCATGGTAAGGGTGTCTCTCCTTTGCAGCTGGGATAAATTTCTATGCCATCATCGCTCTGGTCAGATTTATGTCTTGGTCATTCTCTGCAGCATTTCCCTTCCCTGATGGCTTGCTGTGCTCTTCCCTCTGTGCCTTGATTAATATATCTTAATTCATCTGCTAATTTCTCCCAATTCCTTACCAGCAGCTGACTGGGGCCATGCCCACGTGGCTCATTTTGCCATTCAAGTCATGCTCAGGAGCTGCCGGACTTTCCTCAGCCTGGATGTTCCTTCTCCATGCTTATCCCTCAAGCAGAGGCACAGCAGAGGAGTGGGCAAGCCTCATTTAGACTGTGCACCCAAATTAACAGGGCTTAGCCCTGGGATATTGGTTTCTGCTCTTCTTGACCCTGGATCTCCCTGGAGTCTGGACATTTTACCCCCATGAAAGCTGGCAGGGAGCCACATGCCTGTGGGTAGCCCTGGAGCTGTTCATTAGGGGCTTGTTAATTTCTCCTAACTGAAAAGCAGTTTCCCTGCTTAATTACAGGGATGAAGCTCATGTCCAACTCAATCCAAGGAGAGAAGGGGCTGGAATGATCCCTCACTCTGTGCCATTTTCTTCACCAGCCTTGTTTTTGTGGGATGCTGCAGGGATGGGATGTCCTTGGTGAAGTTATCCCATGATTCCACAGTTATCTTGGTCATCCGCATCCCTCCACATCCTCTGAACAACCCTCAAAGCTTCAGGACAGTGTTACATATCCACAACAGGTTTTATCCCACTTGAGGATCTAATCTGTGAAGGGAGAAGAGGACACCACCTGTGAGTCAGCCCTGTCCTATGTCCCTGTGTGCTGGAGCTGGCTTTCAGCATCACACAGGATGCAGAGTGAGTGGCTGCTGCTTTTGCCAGAGCTTCTCTATTTTTAGAGTTTTTGTGTCAAACTTCCCTTCAGCTGATGAGCCAATGTCATCCAAAGAGCAGAGTTCTGATTCCCCTGCCCTGGCAGGGTGTGACAAAGGCACCTCCTCACAAGTGTCACCTTTCATCAGGGCAGGTCCCTGCTGTGTCACTGAGCTGTTGGACTCACGAGCTTTCATCCCAGCCCAAAGAGCCAGAACAGGCTGCTCTGGCCCAAGCCTATGTGCAGGTCCTTTTTATCTGTGGGTGGAGGGGGCAAAGTTTGAAGGGGAAGTGACAGAATCACAGCTGGTTTGGGCTGGAAGGGACCTTAAAGCTCATCCAGTCTCACCTCCTGTCATGGGCAGGGACACCTTCCACTATCCCAGGCTGCTACAACCCTATCCAACCTGGCCTTGGCTACTGCCAGGGATGGGGCAGCCACAGCCTCAGATGCATCCACAGATTCAAAATACAGACCTGTCCTTGAACGTTTCATCTGGAAAGTTGAACTGGAGCGGTGCCTGCCCCGGAAGCAGCACTAGACCAGCACTTCTCACCCTGGGCCTGCCACATCGTGTTGTGCTGCTCAGCTCAAGCCCTGCCCATGGTTTGTCCCCTGGCACAGCTGGTGACGGGGATGGGCAGGTCCCCACGGTGGCTGGGGCAGCAGTGTCACACTCACCCTTGATGCTGGGGACCCTCGCTGGCTGCACAGGGCTGAAGTTCCCCCACAGGACTGTGAATCCTCACCTGGCAGCTTGTCTGGGATGGTTTGGAGCTGCAGAAGGGAAGATGGGGTGTGGGCTCCAGCATCACCCCTGGGCTGGGTCCTCAGGTCTAGCCATGCTTTAATCCAGCCTGTATATTGCCCAAATGTCAGCTCTGCCTCTCCCCTCCAGTTTCTCATCCCTGGTGCTTGTGCTTGGGCAGGAATTTGGGGATGCTGCTGCCTCCATTCCCTGGGAGAGAGGTTTGACCAAAGGAGGAGGTGCTTGAGTTCAGTTGTCACTGAACAGCTGGGCCCAGCACAGGAGGGGGGAACATTAATCCAAACATTCAACTCATTTGTTGCTGTGACTTCCTGCCAGATTTGGGCCAAACTCAGGTTGGAGCCTGATTTTCTGCAAATTCCCTGAGACTGGGGAACACTGGGGCCACAGTGGCCCTGGGCAGCCAGGGATTTCATAGAGGGCATGGGATCCTGGCTTGGGATACATGAATGCCAAAGACAGTTGCAGGATTTTGGGTGCCAGGGTTGCTGTTTCCTGCAGCTTGGTACCATCCTGGATTCGGTGTAGTGGGCACAGGAGGTACAGCCTGGCACAGCCCATTCATATGGGTGCTGAGCCCACCTGGTGCAGCTCTCAAGGGTTTGATGGGGGGCAGAGAGGGCTGGGCAGGTCTCTGGACATTTTGGGGGCAGCAGGAGGGATCTGATATCTGTCCCCTCTGCCTCAGGTCACTGCTGAGTCTTTGAAGAACAGTGATGCCTGACAGAGACACGCTTCCACATCAGCAGTGACACCTCATCCAGCTTTAGGAACAACAGCCCATCCTCACCAGAGCCTCCCTCAGCATGCCCAAGCAGCCTAAACATTCCCTGGACCCTCCCTGTGCTGCTCGTGGCTTGGGCTCTCCATTGGGACAGATCATCAAGGGTCATTTTGTCTGAACAGCCTGTTGGTCACGGATGCTGCAGCCCCTTGGAAAGCCATCAGGGAGGTGACACACAGGACCCAGGTGAGGTGACAGTGGGAGCCAGCAGTGACGAGCAGCAAGTGGGGCACTGGTACCTGCGAGGACCCTGCTGGTGCCCAGGACATCCCTGCACCCTGCCGGAGTGATACCAGCTGCTGCTTTAGCACCTAGGAGGAAGGGATGGGGAGTCCCCCTCCTCAATGAGCACCCTGTTGTCCCCTCCCGTGCTGGCTCCCCAGGCCCCCGGGAGCCTGCAGTGATGTGACCTGAGCTCAGCACACCCCCAACCCCGTCGGGACCCTCCCCCAGCCAGCCTAGCCATGATGTGCGAGGTGATGCCCACCATCAGCGAGGGGGACCCGCTGGGGCCCCCCCAGGGCTCGGAGGCAGATGCTGACTTCGAGCAGCTGATGGTGAACATGCTCGACGAGAGGGACAAGCTGCTGGATACGCTGCGGGAGACGCGCGAGACGCTCGCTGTCACCCAGAGCCGCCTGCAGGAGACGCTCCGGGAGCGGGACCAGCTCCAGAGGCAGCTGAACTCTGCACTCCCACAGGTGAGGATCTGCCTCTGGCATGAGCAGAACCTGTTTTGAGGCACACGAGGGGGATTGGATGGGGGGGTTTAGCTCACAGCTCTGGGATTGTTGGCTTGGTGTGACAGTGGTGACACTGCTGCAAGTGTTGCAGCACGTGTAAACAGTAAATCCTGTAGGTTCTCTCAGGCTAGGCCACAACCAACTTGGACATCGCTTCTCCTCTATACCATTACTGGTCTATGAGGAGGAGTAGGAGTGCAATCCCCCTGTCCACAGGGGAATGGATTTGGAGAAGGAGAAAAATCTCTGCAAGGACATTCTTGTGTGAGAGCAAGGCAGATGCAAGGCCTTCACTTCCCATGGGGACAGTCAGTGCGGACATTGGAGACAGCACCTGCGGAACAGATAGCTCATTTTGGGCAGCAGATGTGGCTTGCTGCCTCCAGTCAGCTTCCTGGGATGTCAGGAAGTGCTGAGCCCACACTGGCACTTTAGGTGGGGACATTAATCATTAACTATTCATCACTCTCCTTCCCCACTGTGCAGAGCAACCCCACTTCTGCCCCTTCCCTTGCCAGGAGGGGTCCTTTCCATCAGCCCCATTCCATAGTGGGGAGACAGGACTTCTGTGTCTCAATCTTGGTCGTGAGAGGGGACACTGGAGGCAGAGCTGGTACAGGGTGGGGACTGGAACATCTCAGGGAGCAGAGGGAGAGGACAGCAAGGCTGTCAGAAGTCTGTGCTCAGTGAGCAGCCCAGGGCTTGGGGAATCAGGGCTTGCCTTGGGGCTTCTTCGGGTGCTCTGCTTTTGGTTGCTTCACCTGCAGGACCCTCTCCAGGTATTCAGAGGCCTGGACTTGATTTCCACAAAGATGTTCAGGCTAGAAGAGGGTGAGGTAGATAAGCCCAGTGTCACAGGGCTGTGCAGGATGAGTCTGAACTGCCCACCATCCCTGTAGGGTTTTGTGGGACAGCATAGTGCTCAGACTTAGGGGAACAGGGATTTTGGGGGCTGTTGCTCCACTCCATTGTGGGTACGGTGTGGGAGAAGCCCAACAGCCAAGGGAAGCAGGAGGCTTCGAATGTTTGCATCTGTTCTAATTCTGTAGTACTGAGACCTGAGATCCTCGTTGCCTGGGTGCTGGGGTTTGGAGCACCTTGGAGAGATGGGATATGGGTCAAAACTGGTGGCATGAGCTAGGACAGAGCATGGACTGTTGGCTGGCCAGCTCCCTACATCCCTGCCTTGTCTTGTATGGGAACAGCTGCTCCATACACAGATGGGCTGGTTCTGCCTCTGCCCAAGATGCTGAGAGCAAAACACCCAGCAGTGCTTCCCAGGAGCTCCTGGGGTCCCTATGGATGAGTTTCTGTGTTCCTGAGAGATTTCCTGAGATGTGCCTGGGTGTTGGGTGCATCCAGTCTCACCACCACCTCCCTGTGCTGAGGGCTCAGTCCCTCTGCTCCCTGCTTTGGAAAGAGCAAGCCAGGTCACCCTGACGCTCTGCCCGCCCCACCACAGCCTCTGGGATTAAGGGATGCGCGGATTTAGCCTCCACTCCCGCTCCAGCGACGGGCCCTCGGAGCCTTGGGGTGTGCTCGAAGCAATCTGGGTCAGCACACAGGGACGTGCTGGCAGAGCTGTGCATGCGACCCACTGGGTGCCTGGCTGGGGCTGCCTCTGACCCCTCTGGCCCCTGGATGTGACTGGGGTGGATCCCATGGAGAATTCCCTGCTGCTTCCCGTGGTCCCTGCACAGGCAGGTGGCTCCGCGCCCGGGCACGGCGGCCCTGGTGTCCCCTGTGCTCGCTCCTGGACATGAGGGCTCGGCATGAACACAGGAAGCAAATCCAAAGGCACTTACCTGCCCAATGGGATTAATCCCAGCATGTGCATGTACCAGGTAAGTGGGACTGGGACTGCGGGTATCTTCCCAGGGCACTGTGTGGGGACATCCCATAGGTCTGTCCCATCCTTCTCTCTCCTTCTCTGTGAGCTCTTTTGCCCAGGAGCTTCCTGCGATGTCTCAGACCCCATTGGGAATAGGATGCAAGCTGGATTTCTGGGAGATCCCCTTCTTTGAGGGCAGGCTTGGGTGCCCAGGCTCATCAGTAGTGTCCCTTGGGTGCAGCCAGGCTGTGGCATGCACTGCCTGGTGAGGCTGGGATGGATGGATGGCAGCTGGGGACGTGACACTCTGCACCCTCTAAGGGCACAGTGGCAACTGGATGCTGCTGTGTCAGCATGGGATCCAAAGTGACAGGTTGGGAATGTGCATCTGGTGCAGATCCAGGAGTGGGATAGGCAGGGGATGTGCCTGTCCAGGGCAAACCCCTCGGCAGAGATGCTCCAGGAATGTTCCTGCCTGTAGCTCCCTTTGCCTGTGCTGCCTTGGCTGAGCCAACGCCACTTCCAGTCCATGGGGGCATCCCTCAGACCCCAAAAGGCAGAACTCCAGAGTGATTTCCTGGGGAGACTAAGCTGCCTTAATGCTTCTTATATGATTTATTTATTCATGTGGGAGTGCTGAATGCGACTTAATCGGGCTGAGAGCTCCAGCTCCAGGCCCTGGCATTGCTCCCAGCTCCTTCCTACCCTGGCCCCCAGCTCAGTTTCTCCTAGGGGCAAGTGCCACCATTGGAAATGGCACTCGGGGCTCCTAGTGCATCCAGATGTGTTCTCAGTGCAGGGTCCTGTGTGGGATGGAGCTCCTCCCTGTCCTGCCATGGCTTGAGGTTTTGGTAGGAGTCCCTGTCCCCACCTGTGTCAGGGGTAGAACACATTCCCAGATTTCATAGGGCTGAGGGCTGTGGGCTGCCAGTGGCCACGGAAACCTCCCATAGTTCCTCCTTCCACGAAGCTTTGCTGCATCCTTGCTGCCTCTTGGGCATCCTGGAGAGCTGAGATCTGACCTTTTTGGGGGGAGCAGATCACCTAAAACTCCCCAAATTCTTTGGAGGTCACCCAGGAGCTAGGGCAGGTCCTGACATCAAACAGTCCCATTTAACCTCAAAGTATACCTTGAGCTAACTTGCAAAGACCAGCAAGTAAATGGGAACCTCAGGAGCCCCAGCTGAGGGAAACACCTACCAGGTAAGACCCTTAAAGCATCTCCAGATTTTGGGAAGGATGGAGGGATCTGGCAGCTGTGTGAAACTGTTGCAGCTGGTTGTGATCCTACAAGACTAGGATGCTGAGGTGTTGAATTCCTGTTTGCCTGGTTGCACAGTGCTCCTCCCTGAGCAATCCCAGGTGGAAGTACATATATATATAATATTATGAAGGGAGGACACTGATTCCCAATGGATGGTCTTGCAGAGCCCCAGTATTGTATCCAGGAGGTCCGGGAAGTGCCGGTGCCCAGCACTGGGAGTGGGTGATGGTAGAAGCCTTGCGTTTGCCAGGCAAGATTTAATCTGTGTAATCCCATGCTAGAACTGCTGGGGTTGTGTTTATCCCCTCGTCTCTGGATTGGGGCTTTCTCTTCATTCTGCCCCACTCCTGGGACAGAAGGAGAAGTGGGGTGATGAAGCTGCCGCATGGGCAGACAATGGATGGGACTCTCCCTCTCATGCCAAGTCAGCAGCGGTGATTTCCTGGCATGAGCATCCTTCCCACACATCCCCTGCTGCTCCTGTCAGGAGCAATCACTCCAATTAGAGGCTTTAAAATGTTGTTAATCCTACAGCTGGAGCTGGTTTGTCCCCAGGCTTGGGTGCATTGGAGCAGCAGCCATGCTCCTGCCACAAACAGAGAATTTTACTGGTTGTGGTGTGATCCCACTGCATCTCGGTCTGCAGACAGCACTGGGAGACACAAAGGAGCCCTGGGCTGAGGACTTCAGCATTTCAACTTTTCTATGCTACAGGCCTTGGGGCCTTCTCCCCCTGAGCTTCCTAAAGCTCTCTATGCTTTTCCAGCCTTCTCCATGCTGCTGGTTCCTGGCCTCCCTCCAGCTCTTCCCTGTGCCTTTCCTCCTCATGTAGCCAAGGAGGAAAACCCCAAACCCCCAATATGCATGGTATTGTCTGAAGGTCCGAGTCCCAGTCTGCAGTATCCTACTTCAATACCTTGTGTGGTGCTCCCAGTCTCCCTTCCTGCTCCAACAGTGAAAACAACATCTCTGCATCCTACTCCATCCCTCCATCCTACCTCACCCCAGGACTTGGGGCTGAGCCCAGTCAGTGGCACGGTGGAGGTTTGGTTTCAATTCAAACTGGCCCCTTCCTGAGCTGCTGGGCTTCCTGCAGGGCTACTGGGGACTCCCAGACTGTGTCTCATTGTCCACCCTTGGACTGGAGATCAGGCACCTCTCTTTCACTTTCTAATCTGTTTATAGGTGTCCCTGCTTAGTCTCAGAGCTTATTAGGGCTGGGCAGGCACCTCTGCCTCGCCTGGGAGACTCCCAGCCATGGCCAGGGCAGAGGAAAAATATCTGGATCCTCTTTATCTCCACCTTGCTGGGATGGAGGGCCATAGCACACCTGTGGATGGGGGTGGAGCTGCACTCCACAGTGTGACACTGCAGCCGTGAGCTGGGGACAGCTTGTCATGGTCCCCAACTTGCCTGGTGCCCACCAGTGACCCAGAGCAAAGTGGCAGTATAGGCATCTGGCACAGCTGGGGCTGAGGGAGGTGGCTGCAAGTGGGTGCTGGAGTGTTTTATTCCTATTTTTCATTCCCAAGGCATCATACTCAGGTCCTGTGTACTTGGCTGACCTCACTGCTAGCCTCACTCACCGCAGGGCTGTTGCTATTTTTGATGTAAATGTTCATTTTTGCAGCCTTCCCCCGAGGGGGGGACAGTTATCAAGGGCTCTTTGATTTGCCAAAGGGTGCTCCAGGCCTGGCACAGGATGTGGGACACAGAGCACAGGATGCAGCCAGCAGTCCTGTCAGGATGGAGGGCTTGGAGAGGAGCGCCCCTCGGGAAGAGCTGGCAGGAGCTCTGTACTGTGCCCACCCTTGGCTGTGACCTGCTGACCATGTGTGCACTGGGCTGGCTGCAGCAGGGGCTACCTCTCCATCCAGAGGATTTACTCCCTTTTAATCCCCTTTCAGGATGAAATCCTGATTGTAGGAGCATCTGTACAGCCTGGCCACTGCAGCAAGGGAACACAGGGAGAGGACACTGAGTGCTGGTGGTCACTGTCCCCAGTGCTGGCCATTGTGGTCCCCAGAAGTGGTGATCTCTGTCCCCAGCACTGGCCATCCCTGTCCTCGTGCTGCCTCCAGTGCCTTGTCCCACCCATCCAGCACTGCTCTGCACTGCCCTGTTCAGTGCAGTGGGAAGAACATCCATGTCCACAGCCAGCGTCCCCTGCCAGGCACAGAGCAGAGCAAGAAGTTTCCACCTGTGCAGGACCATAGGTTTTGGATCTGCAGCACCCTTGCCCTGGTGCTGGAAAAGCCCAGAGCTGATGCATCCTCCACGTTTACAGCTTGGGCTGCTGGAAGACATTCCTGGAGCCATTCCCCTGGCCATGCCAGGATGCTTTTCCCAAACTCCTGGAGACCTGCCACCTGTCTCGTGGCATGTTGAGGGCCTGGGGGAGTGACAGATCCCTAAATCTGAGGCAATGAACAGGCACCTCTCTGGCACATCTACCTGCTGCTTTCTGCTCGCCAGCATTCCCAACCCGGCTCTAATCCGCAGGGATGTTTGGGAGTTGCTGTCAGCGCTTACATAACCCATGGAATGCGCATGTGTGTCTGCGGCCCGTCTGCGCCGAGCCTTATCCCGCCAGGATCCCAGCGCCGGGGAGAGCACGGCTCTGGGAAGACCTGGGCTGGCACAGCAGAGTCCCAGTGGAGCTGGATCTGCTGAGGGTTCCCTGTGCTCTGGGGGCTCTGGGATAGTTCCAGAGCAAGTATGGGATGGGGCATAGCAGAGATTGCTGATGAGGTTTGGGGTGTCGTGATAGATTTGGGGAGAACTGGTGGGGAGAAAGGTGATCCCAGGGCTGGAGGGATCACTGGGGAAGGGATGGGGCCAGGGGTGATCCCAGATTGGAGTGGTCCCTAAGAAGGGATAGGAAGAGGGGAAACTGCAGGACTGAAGTGATCTCTGGGGAATAGATGGGGCAGAAGGGGTCTGGGAAGGAACTGGGGACCTCAGGCCCGGGGCAATGCCAGAGCAGGGATGTAAGAGCAGGAATGTTGGAGCAGGGATGTGGAGCAGGAGTGTGGGGTGAGGCAGGGAGTGGCCTGAGGCAGGTGACAGGCAAGAAGGCAGGTGTTTATGGGATCAGTGACTCCCCTCACTATGACCTGCTCAGGTCCTGTCCTACTGTGAGATCTCAACTGCACCAGTGCCACCACCATCCCCACCAATCCCAGGCTACAAACCCCACCAGTGGGACAGATTTGGGGTGGGGAGGGAGACAGAAAACCTGGCTGGGTCAAACAGATGAAAAAGCTCTGGATTTCTCAGAGCTTCAGCTGTCACAGGAGGTTTTACTTGGAGCTGAGCAGAGCATTTGATTGAGCCTAAGCCTCAATGCTTTGCTTTGGTTTGAAGGAGTTTTATTTGCTAAACCTGAAAATTAAAGTGAAAAAGAATTTCATGCTGTAAAACAGTTCTCAGCCCCCTCTTGAAATTTGGTTTGTTAATGCTCCGTCAAATCCTTCTCAGCTTCTTCTGAAATCCTTTGCCTTTTAAAATTCTTCCCAACAACACTGAACCTGGTGTGAATTCATGGTGCGTTCCTGCATTTGCATTTCTCACCCTAAGAAAGCCCAGCTGCAAAACCTCACTTGGGCCTGGCACCACTGAAGAGCAACTGGGAGCAATGGGATGTGCCCCTGGGCTCACTCAGGTGCCTAGGTCTCATTTTTTAGGGGAAAGAGAACCCTCCTGCATCCAAGGGACTTCAAAGCAAGTTTCCCTTCCCCTCCGACACACCCACAAGCATGGTTGTGGTTTTCATCCTGTCTCAAGGGATGTGCTGGGTGTGCAGCATTCCTCTGGCATTGCTCTGGGCATGGCTCTTCCTTGCTGGCTGTCACATCCCTAGAGGGAGCAGTGGCAGCAGCAAGAGCTGGTGGCACCTGGCATATCTCCTGCTATGTCCCATCCCTCTCAGCTGGGATTCGGGACCTGGTGGTGTCCCATATGCAGCTTGCTGGGGCTCCACATACTCAACTGAGGCAGCAACCTCTTGCTTTTGGAATGAAGTTTTGGATGATTCCAGGTCCTGAGGCCATGGCAGAAGCTGGCTGAGGGCCAGGGGACTCATTCTGGCCGGCTGTGGCTTTGTGGTAAGTTTTAGCTGATGGGATGCTCCAAGGTGGGAGCTGCATCCAGGGGACAGTGGGAATGGGAACATGCTGGTGGTCTTGACTGGGATGCTTTAAATGCCATCAACCACCTCTGCAGCTGTAGAGCAGTTTCTTGTGTAATTGGGCATCAAACCAAGTGGGATAAATCTTGAGCTGCTGCTTCTTGTCTAAAACATGAGGGAAGCCAGGAATAAATCCCCTCCTGGCCTGGCTCCACCTCTCCACCAGTTTCTCCACATTCCCTGTGGTGTTACCCTGGTTGGGTTTGGATGGCAAATGCTGCTCTGGAGGTCCAGCAGTGGGGCTGGAATGCTGACTCCATCCCATCTGCTGTCCCTGCTCATGGCCTGCCCTGCTCTCTGCAGGAGTTTGCGACACTGACGCGGGAGCTCAGCACCTGCCGGGAGCAGCTCCTGGAGAGGGAGGAGGAGATCTCAGAGCTGAAAGCCGAGCGCAACAACACTCGGGTAAGCCTGGAGACCCTGCTGGCAGTCCCACAGTCCTGGGTCTGTGGGACACCAGGGGCTGCTGGGCCCTTCCTGGCACTGACGGCCCCTCTCTCATTCCCCTGCAGCTCCTGCTGGAGCACTTGGAGTGCCTTGTGTCACGGCATGAGCGCTCCCTCAGGATGACCGTGGTCAAGCGCCAGGCCCAGTCGCCATCTGGGGTGTCTAGTGAAGTTGAGGTGCTCAAGGCACTCAAGTCACTCTTTGAACATCACAAGGCGCTGGATGAAAAGGTGGGAAAGCTGCTAGGCCCTCTCCTTCTCAGAGCTCCTTCTCCCAACCCTCCACTCCCTCCCTGCTACTTTGTGCTGTTAAAGTAACATGGGGGCCCTCAACAGGAGGAGCAGCTTGGATATCTCAAAGCTACATTGAAGAGTTGCTGGGGCTGCCCAGTGGATCCTCTGGGTTGAGGCTGTTGGGGACTGGGAACTCCCCCAGGCGGGGACTGGGAACTCCCCCAGGTCACTCTCGGTGTTGTGGCATTTGACACCCTGGATCAATCTTTGCTGTTCCTCCTCATTCATTCACATCAAGTATCTCCTTCCTCTGCTAGGAGACCTCTCCAGGCTATTCTGGCCATAGATCTCCAAGAATTGGCCCGGCCTATTGTCTCCAGCACAATTTCACCCCCTCTGTGATGGACTGGATGATCCTGAACCTGTGAATCCACCTGAGCCTGCTGTCAGCCCAACAGACAGGCTTGGGAGCATGCCTAAATCCTGGACATCCTCACCCTGGATAAATAATAGCCTTTCCCATTGTTTCATTCACTTGCAGGTGAGGGAACGCCTGCGAGCAGCTTTGGAGCGAGTGGCCACCTTGGAGGAGCAGCTTGTGGATGCCCATCGGCAGGTAAGAGGTACCTGGGCACCCCCTGGGCTGGGAATGCTTCCCATTACCTTTGGGAGTTCATGTGGTATTTGTATTCAGTCAGGTTTGATGTAAGGCTCTTGTTCTAAAATTGCTGTTTACTTGAAGGTTTGTCTGTATTTAAGACCTTGTAAAGATTCTGAAAACCGTTTGTCTCACAGGTGATGTTTCCCTGTTGTCTGCTGTTTGGAATTCATGTCACTGACAAAAACAGTCTGAATCTGAATCATTCCAGGGGGCTGAGGGTTACTTGGGATTTACTGTGATTTGGCAGATACCCAAACCATACTGCTTCAAGCACCTCATCTTGCACTCCCTATCTTCTTCCCTGCTGGAGTCCTGGGGTTGGAACTTCACTGTTCCCAACCTCCAGCCATGGTTATCTCAGAATCCCAGATTCTTTTGCGCGGGAAGGAATCTTAAAGCTCATCTCGTTCCGCCCCCTGCCATGGGCAGGTACACCTTCTACTATCCCAGGTTACCCCAAGCTCTGTCCAATCTGGCCTTGGACACTTCCAGGCATAAATCCATTCCTACAGCCTCTGCCAGCCAAATTTTGGTCCTCTTTCCAATTTCCAGGATAAGTCTCATGATATTTCCCAAGCTCCCAGGCCCCTCTCCTTGCAGAGACCATTTTCCATCCTTCCCTATCAGAGCAGGACATGATGCCAGTGTTTATCCCCTGCACTGGGTTCAGAATCTGTCTGGCTGTAAACCAGTGAAATAAGCTGAGAGGGAGCCCTGGGATTCAGGGCTCACCAGGAAAACCTCCCTCAGTGCTGAGACATCCCAGCACCTCTGACTGTTATTCTCTTAGAATAATGGAGTTATCAAGACTGGAAAAGCCTCCAGCCTTTGACCAAACACCCCAATGCCCACTGAACAATATTGTGAAATTCCACATCCACTTGTCTTTTGAACACTTCCAGGATGGTGACTCCATCTCTGCCCTGGGTAGTTGTGCCAGGGCTTGACCACCCTTTCAGGGAAATTTTTTTTCCTGATATCCAACCTGACCCTCCCCTGGCACAGCTTGAGGCTGTTTTCTCTTGTCCTGTCCCTTTGTTCCGTGGGGGCAGAGCCTGACCACCCCCCCACTCCGGCTGTCCTGTAAGGGAGCTGTGCAGAGCCAGAAGGTCCCTCCTGAGCCTCCTTTTCTCCCGGATGAGCTCCCCCAGCTCTCTCAACCACTCCTGGTGCTCCAGCCTCTTCCCCAGCTCTGTTCCCTTCCCTCAACACTCTCCAGCCCCTCAATGTCCTTCCCGAATTGAGGGGCCCAGAGCTGTCCCCAGGATCCCAGGTGTGACCCCAGCAGAGCCACCTCAGGACTGTTCCTCAGCCGCTCCCTCTGGTCCCCCCAGCCACAAGCAAGACTCTGGCAGAGAGCTGGTGTAGCCAGCAGGACTGGCCTCACCTCCTGTTGTCTCCCACTGCTGAGTCCCTGTTCCCATGCAGGTGGCAGCTCTGCAGCAAGGCTCCACCCGGGAGCCTGTGGCAGGTGAGCATGATGGGAGGGAGCCCAAGGAGCCAGCACCAAAGCTTCCCTGGAAGGTAAGAGCCCTGGAAACCCCTGCTCTTACCATGATCTGCAAGGCTGTCATTTCTCACACCTCCCTGTTGCTAACTCCAGGGTGCTGAAAACCTTTTTCCCTCTTCCCTGGTTCCAGCCCCACGGGAATGGTGCATACAGGCCATTTCTGAGTGGGGGGAAATTGTGCCTGGGTGCTCCAAGGAGTTCTGCTTCCCTGAGATCACAGAATGGTTTGTTAAGGAGGAGACCTTAAAGGCTATGTTGTTCCAACCACCACCATGGGCAGGGATATCTTCCAGGAGATGCACTGGGAAGCCCTCAGCCATCCCTATTCCATCATTCCTGCAAGAATCCCCATACCTAGCTTGTGGAGGCTGTTGATGGAGGTCCCAGAGTCCCCTGTCTCCACTTTCACCCACTCACCAAGTCCCTGCAGGGCCACATTCCTAGTTTGAGTGGCTGCAGGCAATAACACAGCCTGGGAGCTTTGGAGCATCCCAATAGCCACCTCTCTCTCTGGTGCCTTGCAGCGTCTCTCCAATGGCTCCATCCACCCAGATGATGAGGCTGGGCGGGTGGTGGAGCTGCAGGATCTCCTAGAGAAGCAGAATTTTGAAGTGGTCCAGGCCAAGGAGCGAATCTCTGCCTTGGCTGCCAGTGTGGCTGAGCTGGAAGAGGATCTGGGCACTGCCAGGAAAGATCTGATCAAATCTGAGGAGATGAGCAGCAAGTACCAGAGAGACCTCCGAGAGGTGAGTCCCCCTGCACTGCCCAGCCTGGGGCAGAGACCTCACAGCTGCTTCCACTGGGCTGGGAAGGGATTGGAACTCCTATTATGCAGGGAGCTCTCCAAAAGAGGCCACTGCCTTCGGGAAATTGTCCCTAAGTCCACCAGCAGAACTTCCCTGAGGTTACAGACAGGCTCTCAGGTGTGCTGCACCCCTGGGGCAGTGACCTGTGTCCTCTCTAGAAGGTTTTCCTGTGATTGTTTGACTCTCTCTTTATCACTGTCCCATTCTGCTGTCCTTCATCCCTGTATCAAGGGGGGTTTTCACACCTTGAACTCGGGGTGTCCCAGGCTTGAAGGAGCTGGATGGACCCGCAGTTCCGAAAATGCTGCCACAGAGCAGGATGTGACAGCCCCATTGCTTCCCCAGGCTCTGGCACAGAAGGAGGACATGGAGGAGAGGATCACCACACTGGAGAAACGGTACCTGGCAGCCCAGCGAGAGGCCACCTCCATCCATGACCTCAATGACAAACTGGAGAATGAGTTGGCCAACAAGGAGTCCCTGCACCGCCAGGTACCGAAACTGGACCCAAAGTGTCCCCCTGCCCTGGGGGGCAGGAGGGGGTGCTGGGGTGGGACATGCCGGGCAGTCATCCTGCTGTCCCACAGTGCGAGGAGAAGGCACGGCACCTGCAGGAGCTGCTGGAGCTGGCAGAGCAGAAGCTGCAGCAGACAATGAGAAAGGCAGAGACACTGCCCGAGGTGGAAGCAGAGCTGGCCCAGCGCATTGCTGCGCTCACTAAGGCAAGTGGCAGGGGAGGGGCTGGACAGGAGCTGGAGGGGATGTCAGAGACCGGAGGGAACAGGAGGGAAAGGACTGCAGAAGGAGGGCAGGCATCGGAGCTGGAGGGCAGTCCTGGGATCAGGAGAGGAGTGAGGTCTGGCCTCTCTCTGCAGTGATGGAGCCACTTGTAGCCCAAGGCATCCCACTCTCCTTCCCAGCTGTGGCCTGTCTGTCCCCTGCCATCCCCACCACTGCAGGGTCAAGGCACCGCCTTTAAAGGACACCTCAGTGTGTCCTGCACATGAGAAAGGGGCTTGATCCCTTTCTCGAAGGTGGGGATGGCCCTGTTAGTGTGGATGCCCTTTGGCTTTGTTGAGACCGCTCTAGGATGAGGAGAAAAAGGAAGCGCTAGGCTGGATTTTGAAAGGGTGCAGGCCTGGAGGGAGGGATGGATGAGGCCATCGCTGCCCTTCCTGGGTTCTAGAATGGTATTTAGTCCCTCACAGAGCACCTCTAGTTCCTGTCACCATGCCAGCAGGGCTGACTGGGGCTCACAGGGAGCCCTGGCAGGGATGCAGACAGTGGGAGAGAGCCCTGCATCCCAGTAAGGACTCAGATGCAGAGACGGACACCAGGATGTGTCAGGGCTCTCATGGCTTTGGGGAGCATCATCTGAGAAGGCTGCCCTGCTTTTCCCAGGCAGAAGAGAGGCACGGGAGCATCGAGGAGCACCTCCGGCAGCTGGAGACTCAGCTGGAGGAGAAGAACCAGGAGCTGGCCAGGGTAAGTCCTTGGTGCCTGGGCATACCAGGGTTGCAGTTCAGGAGCAAGCTGGGAGAACATCCAGAATCACTTAAACTTGAGCCACACAGGAGCTTATGGCACTCTCTACTGTGATTTCTATTCTCCCAGCATCATCCCCTGGGGCAAACTGGGACCCCAAATGAGAGGTGGAAGGGGAGGCTCCAACAGCTCTTCCCCTGAGCCTGTGTCCTGGTTTAGGGCAAATTTGGGAGAAAACCTCCAAAGGGGAGCCTCTCCAGACAACAAACCCACACAGCCCCTCCCCTCAATCAGTTCGAGAAGGACTCCTTGGAAAGAAGTGGAAAGAACCTGTTTATTGAACAGGCAAGGCACCCCCCAGCACACAAAATGAATAACACCAGATAACAATGCTCTTTCACTGCTCTGAAAAGATGACAAATTCAGAAAGTCTCTCTCGGGAGTGCTCACTCTGTTACTGGTCCCTCCGATGCTGGGGCAGCTGCTGCAGGCCACAGGGTGCAGACTCTTGGTGTTTCCCAGGTCCCAGTCCAGAGCAGGTTCAAGTGGTTCCAGAGAAAAAGGGAAAGAAAGAAAAAAAGAGCAGTCCAGGGAAAAAATTTGGACTGCTTAGATCAACTAACTAATGAGCAGAAAGCAAGAGCAAAGCAGAAGCCAGAGCCAAGGAAGAGCAGAGCAAGAAGCAAAAGCTGCACTACCTACTGCCCTGTCTCTGTGTCCCGCTAGCCACTGGGGGAGTGAGCAGACTGATAGCAAAACCAAAACAAAACTTCACTCTTCAAAGCCAGTCTTGAAGGCACAGAACGTAACATCCAACGTAAACAGAACACACGACTGGGGATAACACTGTAACATCACCCTAGGACAGCCTGGATCAGCAGGATGAAAAGGGCAGGGAAGCTGAGCAGCTGTGCCCTGGGTTGCACAGTCCTTTCTCCAGCTTCTGTGCTTCTCAGACAGGGACTGGGCTGTCCATGCAGGAGGTTGTGATGCCCATTTCTCAGTTGAACCAAGTGACATTACAGATGTACCCCTGGGGAAGCCCCCAGATATTTTGCCTTAAGACAGATACTTGAAAATCCAGAGGTTCTGTATCCTTTGGGGTCTGGAAAGTGCCCCCAGCGTGGATATTCCCGGCAGATACACAGGAGAAGCTTTCTTGAGGGACAAGCAGGCGTGATCTTCCTAAATCCTTTTCTCTGCTGTTCATCCCTGGATGGGAGGTGGCAGAGAGCAGCAGAGCCACCACAAAGGGTTCAGCCAGTGCTGTAAGAGGTAGATTTGTCCCCAAAAGCTGGGTATGGTGGGCCAGCTCTAACACCACAGCAGGCACAGGATGTTAGGAGGGCACTGAGCCCCTCTGGATGTGACACAAATGTCACTGTGTCTGTCCTAGGCCCGCCAGCGGGAGAAGATGAACGAGGAGCACAACAAGCGGCTCTCAGACACCGTGGATCGGCTGCTGAGCGAGTCCAATGAGCGGCTGCAGCTGCACCTCAAGGAGAGGATGGCAGCCTTGGAGGAGAAGGTAGTGCCTGGGGCAGGGGTCCTCTAGGAGTTGAAGGGTGTGCAGCCCCTCTGTGCCTTGTCCAACCATGGCCTAGGGCTAGAAGTGCCTGTGCAGGGCTGGAGAAATGGTAACATGCAGGACATCACTGTGCTGGGGCTGATGGAACTGCTCCAGTCACCTCATCCAGGGAGACCCCCCTCCCCACCACTTCCCACAGCAGCAGGATTTGTCTGCTCCATTCCCTCGCTGTGTCTCTGCTGGTACAGCCCTGATACCATCTGTGCCCAGCTGCCAGAGCAAATCCTGACTGCATTTTGCAGGAACAAATGCAGTGTTCATCTTGTCCCAGTGCCCATCCTTCCCTGTGCTGCCTTAAAACCTTCCTGCCCCCAGGTCCAAACTGATTTCCCTTCTCCAGGCCAGGGCAGTATCCATTAACTTCTCCCACCTGACTCCTGGGGAACTGTGTTTCCTTGGAGGAGCTGGCTGGAGCTGTGGTTGCCTCGGTGTGAATGGAATTAACTGGGAGCAGCTGGCTTCAAGCAAGGATCCACTCCACAGTGCCAGTGGGAGGTCAGGCCTTCGTGATTCAGCTCTCACGGGGTTCCTGCCCTCAGCAAGTTGGAGCTCACAGGGGCATCTCCCAACTGATGCCTCCAGGGCTGGCTCTGTCCCCCTGCTGCTCTGCTCCCCTTGTCCCCAGCCAAATGTCGCTGTGCCAGCATGTCCAATTGTTCAGCAGATTTGTCTGGGTAAAGAGCAGCGCTCAGCCTGTGGGGATGAGTCCAAATCCCACCCCAGCAAGGAACAGGGACCAGAGTGGTGACACATTGTGAAGGGCATTGCCTGCTCCCCAGTCTAGTGCCAGCACTGGCCCACCCTGAGAGTTTATTCAGGTCTTTCATGCACAGAAATGATCCTGTTTGGCTGCCAGCACTCATCAAAAATGAGCACTGGTTCAGGCAGTTACAAAGTCTGCAGGGGATGTTTAGATATTAGGAAAAAAAATTTCAAGGAAAATTATTACTTTGGAATAGACAGCCGAGGACAGTGGTGGAGTCACCATCCCTAGAAGTGTTCCAAAAATATGGACGTGACACTTGGGGTCACGGTTTAGCTATGAACACAGCAGTGCTGGGGGGAGTGGCTGGGCTTAGAGGGCTTTTCCAATCCTAACAATCCCAAGATTCTGTGATTCTGTAAGTGTATCTCCCTTCTGCCTACTCCCTAGCTTACATGTAAAGGACATTTTTCCCCCGATCCAGCTGCTCAAGGAGTTGTTCTCCTCTCATAATCTTCAAGCCCTGTCCATCAAATCCCTCATCACCCTCCATGGCCATGCTCAGCCCCAGAGTGGGGCAGTTCAGCTATGGCCACTCTGCTTGAGAGGCAGGAGCTTTGCAGAGGAGACCTATGCGCAGACAGCTGAGGAATAGCCCAGGGAGCATTTTCCAGGTGTTCACTACACAGGGATTCCACACTGGCCATTTCTGGGGGGCCACACGGCCGTTCCTAAATGGTCTCTCTTTTTCTTTCCTGTTTTTGTTCCCTTTTATTTTCTTTGGTTTTTCTTAAAGAATACATTGTTACAAGAGCTGGAAAATACCCAAAAGCAGATAGAGGAACACCAGCACGACAAGGTAAATGTGGCTGCAGGGACCTGGCCCAGTGATGGCATTGCCTCACTCCCAAACTCCAGCTAGGGGCACTTCTAGCTCCTAAAATACCCTAGTTTGGGAGGAGCTGGGATCCCAGAGCACCTGGCAGCAGGAAGTCACACACTCACACAATAGCTGGATGGAAGCTACCACACCTCTCCCCAGAGAGCCCCAAGTCAGTTCCCTACCAGGCACATTGGGTCCCATCTCTGTGTTTCTGTCACACTCATCCATCTCTGAGCCCACTGGGGACAGTGGCGAGGCCGGGGTCACTTCACCTGTGTGTAGAGGAGGGCTCAGGCAGCCACATCCCCTTGGCCCCTGAGGCTTTCTCAGGGAGGTCTGCCCCATGCCCAGCTTGCAGAGGACCCATAGGCCTTCACACTCTCTCAGAGAAAGCATCTCAGTAGCGTCTGCATGGCCTTGCTAGAAAGCTGGAGGGACATGGCTTTTTGGAGCAATGAGAGCTTTTGGGATGTGCTGCATGTCTCATGCATGGAGTAGGGGGCTGCTTTTCCCCTTGTCTGCAGGGAGGATGTGTGCTTATTCTTTGCGCTTCCTAGCCATGGCTGCTTAGGTCTGGGCAGGGCAGAGTTTAGAGACTCGCATGACACTGCTGGCACTTTTCCCACCCTAGCTGAGCTTGTTTGTCCCCTAGACTGGATTCTGCTGTGCCCAGAAGATCCCTTCTC
This sequence comes from Anthoscopus minutus, assembly GCA_013399455.1. Taxonomy (NCBI): domain Eukaryota; kingdom Metazoa; phylum Chordata; class Aves; order Passeriformes; family Paridae; genus Anthoscopus; species Anthoscopus minutus. The sequence goes on from VWYI01012238.1 coordinate 78,342, forward strand.
CCCTCCCTCCCTGTCCATTTGCAGCCTCTCCCTGGCATCTCCCAGCACTGGGTGCAGGTGCAGCTTCCCTGTGGGGATGAGGCTGGAAGCAGGAGGGAAGTGGCCAGCAGCAGGTTTGCCTGAGGTGTCCCTCATTTCAGATCCCTTGCCAAGGGAGCACACACAGGCAGTCTGGAGCAGAACCAGAGCATCCAAGTGGGACCTGTTTTCCTTCATCTCCTAAAGCAGCATTCCTTGAGCACCTGTGTCTTGTCTGTCCTGATCCTCCCTCCCCAGCACCCTCATCCCCTGTGTCTGCATGAGTTGTTTTTTTACTGATGTGTCCAAGATGCTTTAAACCTGGAGTGGGGATCTGTTAACCTGGCAATAGCCAAGGATGTGGATTACCCCAAACCTGGCAGCTCTCCAGAGCAAACCCAACCCCAGCCTGTCTCATCCCCCTAAACAGCGGCGTTTGTCTGATGAGATCGACAAGCTGAGGCTGGAGGTGGATCAGCTCAAGACCAGGAGTGGGACGTTTGTGGAGAGTGTGCACACCAGGTAAGTGCCAGGCCAAATCCCTGCACCTCTGGCTTTGGGGGAAGTTTGCTTTGGGGACCCCAGAGCGCTGCGGGTATTGAGTGTTTCTGGTGCCCCCAAGCTTCAGTGCTGGGCTGCAGGGTCCTCACAGCAGGGTCAGCTCCAGCTGTGCTGTCCCACCATGGATCTGTCCTGGAGTGGGAGATAGACTCTTGAGAATAGCCCAGACCAACTGAATAGCCCCATATTTGCTCTTGTAAGGGTGAGAAACCACTGGATGTTGTTTCTTTTTCTGCACAAGTGGCTTAAGACTTACTTTGCTCTGAAAGCTGGATATTTACCAAAGGACTTTTCCCCTGTGTAGTGCAGGGCATGAGCTGGTGCAGAAGGAGGAATTCCTTTGCAGCTGTTGCAGGCAAAGGAGAATGAAGTCCCTCTTTTTCCAGTGCAATGGTCCTCCCAAACCCTTTCATTTAAAGTCAGCTGGGACATGGGGACATCCCAGCCCAGAGCAACAGGAGCAGAGGTAGGTCCATTGCTAGCAGGACCCACCACTGGTCAGCCTCCAGTACTGACCAGGATACCCAGACTTGCTCCAGGAAAACAGGGGTGGAAAAGGAGGGTGACAGCACAACAACTCCATTGCAGCTACCTGGGACACCACACCCTGTCCTGAGAATTTCCAGTGTAGGTTCAAAGCAGCAAGGTGTGAGTGGGAGCAACCAGTGAAGAAAATTCCCCTCAGCAAGGCTGGAAAAGATGGGAAGGAGCTGGTGTAACCAGCTTTGGATCTGTCAGCAGAGATGAGAAGAAAGCTTGGAGACCCCGTGTCTGTCATGAAGAGAAGAAATGGGGAGGGTGAGGAAGAGCCTGTGAGGATGAAGGAGAGCTGAGTACTGGAGCAGAGTCTGGAGCGTGTGTGGGACCTCTTTGCATGGGTCTTTAAGAGCAGGATGGACGATTTGGTGATTTTTTTGTATTTCTCAGATTAAAAGTCAGCAGAAATCTGGAGTTGCAGAATGATGCCCCAGCTGAAAAAAACTGTCAGCTTTTGTCTAAGGTGTTTTTATCTGGTTTTAGCTGGGCAGCAGCTTGTCAGCAGCTCTGAAATCCCTGGAACTTGGGTTGTGCCTTTGACACACCAGGCTGGCCCAGCCATGCTGCTTGTGGTGCTGATTTTATCTCCAGGCCTGCAAATCTGCACTGCAAACCAGGTCCACCATGGTGGCAAACCATGATCCGCCTGGGGCTGCTGCTTTTGTCATCTTAAATTCACTTAAACTAAACAAACCTCAAGTCTCCAATGACACTGAATGTGGGGAGTAATCACACTGTGCCCAGGAAGGTGCCATGCTCAGCTCCATGGTTGGATCTTCAGGGCCCAGAGGAACAACCATGCAAAGTGGAGACATGGAATGAGCACCACGAGTGGCTCAAAGTGTCCTCATGTCCAGCTGCTGCCTTGCTCTGCCTAGTATGGCACTCACCAGGTCCTGGTCCCAAGCACCAGCCCTGGCAGGGAGGAGGAGGGTGAAGAAGTCCTGGCTAATTTCTGCTAGGAGATCCCAACAATGCTCATGTCCTGACACCTGGAAGATTTTTCAGGTGGAATTTTATTCATTGAAATCACAAAATCAATAAGGTTGGAAAAGTCCTCCAAAGTCATCAAGTCCAGCCTTCACCCAAATACCAACATTCCCACTAAATCACATCACAGATTGCCACATCTCCCATTTTTTAAACACTTCCAGGGTTGGGAACTCCACCACTTGCCACAGGGCAGCCTGTGCCAGGTCCTAACCCCACTTTCAATGTTTCAATTTTTCCCAAAATTTAACCTGAACCTCCCCTTGAGGCTATTTCTCCTCATCCTGTCATTCACTGCCTGGGAGAAGAGACAGTTTCTCATTAGGGTATTTTCTCACGAAAATGTTGGAATAAACATAAAAAGGAGAAGATCTCCCTGGCTGGCTCCTTCTAGGTACATGGGGATGGAGAAGACACAAGGTGTGTTGAGAGGTTCCAGCTGCTCTGGAGAGCGAGAGGCAGGAGAGGCCTGTTCAGGCCTGGCTCCACAGCAGCCCCCCAGTGCAGGGAGTTTTGTGCAGAACTGGCTGGATGCCCCCATGGATGCACAGAGAAGGGGGAGGGAGCAGCAGGGGAAGGCCCAGGCTGAATTTCTGACAGTGTGGGAAAGTTGGAGTCTCCTGAGGTCAGAGGTCACCAGAGTCTGCAGATTCCTCAGAAGGGGCAGCTCCAATCCCGGCTCTCTGTGACAGTGGCAGGAGCCAAGGGAAGGGCTGGAGCTGTGCCAGGGCAGGCTCAGGCTGGATATCAGGAAAGGTTCTTCCCCCAGAGGGTGCTGGCACTGCCCAGGCTCCCCAGGGAATGGGCACAGCCCCAAGACTGCCAGAGCTCAAGGAGTGTTTGGACACCACTCCAGGGATGCACAGGGTGGGACTGTTGGGGTGTCTGTGCAGGGCCAGGAGCTGGACTTGATTGTTGTGGGTACCTTCCAGCTCAGGATATTCTGTGATTCTGTGAGTGATTCTGTGAGTGCATTTCCAGATCGCCTGTGGGGGAATGGATGCCCGTGGGGCACCTTATTCCAGAGCCTGGTTTTGCATTCTTTCATGCTGAGCAGGCAAACATCACTGATATGGGCATCTTGCAGTGGTCTCCCCCTCCTCTTCATCCTGCTCCTCCTTCTCTGGCCCAAGAAGCCTGGGCTGCAAGGGGAGCAGCCTGAGTGTTGGAGTGTTTTCCCTTTTGTCGGGAGCCCAGGGTCCGATTCCGGCTAGCTTAGGACCCCATGTTTAACAACCCCAACAAGAACAAAGGTAAAAGATGAGAAGCGCTCTCCCTCGGGACCAAAGTCCCAGAGTTTATTGCAGAACAACTCACATGGCATCCCAGAGAAAAGGAGGAGAGAGAGAGAGCCAGGGGGTCCAGGCCCCCTGGAATAAACCCAGGGAGAGGGGGTGGGGAGGAGGTGACACGCCTGAAGGGAGGGGAGAAGGGAGGAGACATCTCAGGTAACCCACCACCATGGTCTTGGGGAGTGGGGTATGTGGGCAGTGCAATGCAACACCTGAGTGTGAGTGTGTCCTGCACAGAGCAATGTCCCCCACAGGGTTCTCTCTTCCCAGGTCCCACATGGGCAGTGCCACTGACCTGCGCTTCCCACTGGGAGCTGTGGTCCACGCCCCAGCTGAGCCCTTTGGAGCAGCTCCAGGCCTGCCCCGGGCACAGAAGGGACGATTTGGTGCCCGGAGAGAGGAGCCAGCCAAGGTAAACCCTGTGCACCCCAGGATTAGGGTCTGCTCCTGTCCTGCATCCTGGGATTAGGGTCAGATCTGGAGACATGGGTTAGTTTCCTTCCCATGGTGCATTGATAGGGGAACATAAGAAGGGTTTTCCATTGGGGTCACATTGAAATGCAATTCCTGCATGGAAGTCACCAGTCTGGCTTTTGGAGACATGGGAATGCTGTGTAGGACTGTGGCCCTTGTTCCCCCAGGACTGGGAGCAGGCCCAGGGAGGTGGGGTCCTGGCCACAGGGCCTCATGCCTTCGACAGCGACCCTGACATCTCTGATGTGGACGAGGAAGATCGTGAGACGCTGTTCAGCTCCATGGATGTGCTCTCTCCTGGCGGGCACTCAGATGCCCAGACACTGGCCATGATGCTTCAGGAGCAGCTGGATGCCATCAACGAAGAGATCAGGTATCACTATGGCCAAAACTCACCACTGCCTTGTGCAGAAATGGCTCCAGGGAGACAAAAAATAGCCAGGAGGCTCTGTAGGCCTAAAAGTGGAGCCTTGGTGTGTCTTCAGCCAGGGAAGTGGCTCCTGGACATCCAGCCACAGGGCTTAGTCCTTCCTGCCATGTCTCCCTGTGTCTCAGCTGCATCAGTGCTGGCTCAGAGGGTCATTATTTCAAATGATCATTATTTTATAAAAAGTCCTATTAAAAGGAATCAGGGTGTGTCTCAGCTCTAGTTTTTATGGATCCTGGTGGATCTTGCTGCCATTCCTGGAGATCGAGGGTTGAGGCCCAGCACCAAGGTGCATTTCCCCAGGATAGAGGTCCTGTGTTCCTGGGAAGGTGGGGAGCCAAGAACCCTGAGCCCCGCTGCTCCCCCAGGATGATCCAGGAGGAGAAAGAGTCCACGGAGCTCCGCGCAGAGGAGCTGGAGACACGGGTCACGAGTGGCAGCATGGAGGGCCTGAACCTCACCCAGCTGTGCAAGAGGGCCTCCATCCCCACCTCACTGACAGCCCTGTCCCTGGCCAGCTCGTCCCCACCACTCAGCGGCCGCTCCACGCCCAAGCTCAGCTCCCGCAGTGCCGCGCAGGACCTGGACCGCATGGGGATCATGACGTTGGTGAGGAGCCAGGAGGGGCCGGGGCATGGTGAAGGTCCGGCTGTGAGGTGGGAGCAATGCCCGGTGTCCACATGGGCCTGTGGGGGGCATGGGACAACGGGGTGCCCGTGTTTGCTGTCTCCAGCCTGGCAGCCTGGCCCTGGGACTGCTCTGGGGGGGTGCTCCATTAACTGCCCCCCTTTCTGTGTCTCTCTCGCTTTCCCCCTTGCAATCAGCCCAGCGACTTGAGGAAGCACCGGAGGAAACTGCTAGTGAGTGGCTCCCATCCCGTTGGTTTTTGTCCAAGCCCTTTTTCCAGCCTGCTCCTGGCTTTGTCCATACCAGGTCAGGGTGCAGCAGGCGCGGGATGGAGCTGGGGACCTCAGGGATTCAGCAGGAGGATCATGGGGATCCTGACAGGTGCTTGGACATGTTCCCGCCGGCAGCCTGGGGGGTCTATCAGGACATGGGGAGGTTCAGAAAGCCACTGGGTCCTCAGACATTGTGTCCCCTCTGGCAACAGGGTGTCCTTGAGACATTCCCATCTGTGCTTCTTAGAGCCCTCTGATGAGGGCCAGCAGCTTCTGTCCCCACACCCTGACCTGGACCATGGGGCTGCATCCTCTCATCCCCCATTCCCAGGATCTCAAGCGTACTGCCACATCCTCCCCATCTACTTGGGCATCTGGAACCATAGCCAGAGCTCTCATTCAGACCATTCCTGGAGCATGACAAAGCCCCAGGGCTCTGATGGCTCTTTTGGCCATACCTCCATGGAGCAAGAGAGAGGCAGGCAGCAGGGCAAGGATGGAGCTGGGCTCTGGCCTCCCACCCTCATGGCCTCTCCTCTTGTTCAGTCGCCTGCAGCTCGGGAGGAGAGCCGGGAGGACAAAACCACCATCAAATGTGAGACATCCCCACCCTCGTCACCCAGGACACTGCGGCTGGAGAAGCTGGGCCACCCTGCCCTGAGTCAGGAGGATGGCAAGAGGTATGTGGAGCCTCTTGACATCTCTGTTGGTTTGGGGTACACCTGGGGCACACATGGGATGTGGGTGGGCTGGGGTCCACCATGGCTCGTGCCCTGCTCAAGAGTAACGTAAAAGCTTTGCTCTTCCTCTCCCTCCTCCATCCCCAGCTCACTGGAGGACCAGGCCAGCAATCCCAGCAGCAGCCAGGACTCCTTGCACAAGGGCTCCAAGAGGAAGGGGATCAAGTCGTCCATTGGGCGCCTGTTTGGGAAGAAAGAGAAGGGTCGCTTGATCCAGCTGAGCAGAGAAGGGGCCACAGGGCAGGGTCCGTGAGCAGCCCTGTCCCTGTCTGTTCCAGGCTCTCCACACCCTCTGGCTCTGTCTGCCATTAGGGTGCTGTTGGGGAGGGGCACCCCTGCTGTTTTGGGGATTTTGGGGCTGTGGCAGCTTCAGGGAAGTTGGAGCTTGGTGTTTTCTCCTGTTGGCTTCTCTGGCCTGAGCATAGTTTCACCTTAATGCTCTGTCAGAGCTGAGGTGTGGACAGTGACCTCCTGTCACTGTATCTCATCTTTAATGTCCCCATATTTACTTCTCTCCCCATGGATTTTGCAGAGCCCTTTGGTAGGAGCTGCTTTTCCACTCCTAAATCCTTCACTGCTTCCATGTTGAGCACTGTTGGACTCAATGATCTTTCTGGGTCCCTTGCAGAAGGGACTATTCTGTGACTTTGTGATTCTGGGATTTGGAAATAGGAGGGATGGCAGGAGAGAGTCTGCTTGGGCTTCCAAGCAATGTAAGAGGCCATGGGGATGGGTTTCAAAGGGCCACTGTCACCTCCTGTGCTGTCACTGTGTGTCTTCCTGGTATGGGGATGGTGACAATGCCCACACTGGCCCTGGGGGAGATCACACTGACCCAGGGACATCTCACTGACCTGAGGGTGTCTTGCTTGCCCAACAGTGCTGCTGACTGACATGGATGGGGGCATCCAGGACCTCCTGGGACTGGGCAAGCTAGGGGCTCAGGCCGAGAAGGACCGGCGCCTGCGGAAGAAGTGAGTGAATTTCCTTCTCTACCCCAGCCAGAAACTGATCTGCTGGGAAGCCATGGCACAGGACTAGGAGCGCTGGGAAATCTCACCTTGACCCTCCCTTGGGCCTTGTTACTTCCTTCACAGATTTGTCTCCAGCTGCTTCCTACTGCCTGGGGTCTGTTACTTTCCAAGAACTCTCTCTTCCCCACAAGCTCCCTATAAATCATTCTTCTGCTTCTGTTCCTGCCAGGCATGAACTCCTGGAAGAGGCTCGGAGGAAGGGATTGCCCTTTGCCCACTGGGATGGCCCCACTGTTGTGTCCTGGCTGGAGGTATGTGCCCTTGGATTGTCTCCATGCTGTCCCCACAGGTCTGTGTGTGCCACCATGTCCCACCATGCTTGATCCATACACATGGCTGAGGCCTGCAAATCCTGGGAGAACAGAGGAGATCCTGGGATCCCTCAGAGCCTGGAGCTGTGGTTTGAATAGAGCTTTGGGTTTGAGCACAAGTCTGATGAGGAGTGGCTGAGGGAGCTGGGGAGCTCAGCCTGGAGGAGACTCAGGGGGGACCTTCTGACTCTGCATAATTCCCTGACAGGTCAGGGCAGCCAGGAGGGTTGGGCTCTGCTCCCAGGGGACAAGAGACAGGACAGGAGGAAACGGCATCATATTGTGCCAGCGGAGGTTCGAGTTGGATATTGGGGAAAATTTCTTCCTGGAAAATGTGGTCAGGGTCTGGCAGAGCTGCCCAGGGCAGCGGTGGGGTTAGTATCCCTGGAAGTGTTTGAAAGATGTGTGGATGTGGCACTTGGGACATGGGTAAGTGGTGAATGTAACAATGCTGGGGGAATGGTTGGAAATTATCTGAGATGGCTTTTCCAACCTTAATGATTCTGTGAACAGCTCTGTGGGTGCTCCTTCCCCATGCTGTGCCCATCAGGCACAGGGATGCTGGGCCACCCACAGGCCACCTCTGCAAGATACAATCAGACCCAGAATCCCACATGGACATTCAGCTTTGATATTGGGCTCTAGAGAGAGTAGCTTTGCTCCTGGAATGGGAGCCAGGGTGGCAGTGCTAGGTAGTCACTGCTGTCCCTGTCCCCAGCTCTGGGTGGGGATGCCAGCCTGGTACGTGGCTGCGTGCCGTGCCAATGTCAAGAGCGGGGCCATCATGTCAGCCCTGTCAGACACCGAGATCCAGCGGGAGATCGGCATCAGCAACGCCCTGCACCGCCTCAAGCTGCGCCTAGCCATCCAGGAAATGGTGTCCCTGACCAGCCCCTCGGCACCGCCCACATCCCGCACGGTGAGTGCTCCCTGCACGCAGACAGCGTGCTTCTTGCCCTCCTTTCCCTTGGGACCACTGTGGCAAATGTGGCAATGAATGGGTCAGGGTCTGACACAACTGCCCAGGGCAGTGTTGGGGTCACCATCCCTGGAAGTGTTCAAAAAATGAATGGATATTGCATTTGAGGATGTGGTTTAGTGCTGAACATGGTGGTGGTGCTGGGTTGAGGGTTGGACTTGATGTTATTTCAGCCTTAATAATTCTGTGATTCCATGACTCCATAGTGGTTGTGAGCTGAGGCCATGTTTCTGTGGTGGTTTACTCTGACTCCTCTGCTCTTTTCCCTGCAGTCCTCTGGAAATGTCTGGGTCACCCATGAGGAGATGGAGAACATGGCAACTTCCACCAAGACGGTGAGGTTGGGCAGCTCCCAGGGTGTTGGGAGAAGCCCCTGGGGTGTTTGGGTCTGAGCAGCTCCAGGTGTGTTAATCCAGAGGGACGGGATCCCTCACATGTCAGCTCTTGGCCAGCACCCTGCAGCTCTTTAGAAACCCTCTTTCAACCTTTAATGTCCCAGCAATTTCTAAAAGGAGCTTAAACCCCATCAGATTTCCCTGGGTTTCCAGAGAAGCCTGGCTGTTTGGGAGTTAAAGGCAAAACTCAGGACTGATCTCAAGACACGTGAGATCCCGAATCATTCTGCACCCAAGTCATGGTCTAATCCCCCAAAGACCTCAGCACACCCAAATATTGTCTCCACTGTGTGTGTGTCTCTGCCACTGGCTGACAGCTTGGGTCCCTTGCAGGGATGCGTCCATGCTCCCAAAAGCTCTGGCTTCTTTGGAGAAATGGAGCCACACTCCCTTCTCTGCAACCTGATCTCCCGCTATCTGTGTCTCAGAGCAGGGCAGCATTTTGAATTGTGTGGGAGCTGTGTCCAAGGCCATGTTGGCACACCCTGGGATAGTGGAAGGTGTCCCTGCCCATGGCAGGAGTGGAATAGGCTCTAAGGTTCCTTCCAATCCAAACAAGTTTGGGGTTTTCTGAAATAGGCATTTTATTGAACCTTTTGTTGAGTAGCAGGGTTGTGCCACTGTCCCTTGGCAGGTTCTGTGAGACTGAGGAAAACCAGCAAGGGAGGAAATAACTACATAATCAGAAAACTGGCTTGGGCAGGCCCCTATGGGTTGTGACAGATATACTGAAGCTTAATTCTCTGTCATCCATCTGACCTGGGGCACCTAAGAACTCTCCACGTTTCCCAGAGAAGATGAACAAGCCCCAGTGTTGGTGGCAGCTTCTCCTTCTCCTGCTCCTCCTGCTCCTCCGGCTCCTCCTGCTCCGCCTCCTCCTCCCCCTGCTGCTGCTCCTCCTCCTGCTGCTGCTCCTCCTGCTCCTCCTCCTCCTGCTCCTCCTCCTACTGACTTCACTGTCCTTTCTGTTGGCATGCTGCATGTGTGACACTTAGGACACAGAGGAAGGCAGCTGGGCACAGGTAAGGTCCCCAGGCCATCCTTGTCCATGGGCAGTGCATGTGGTGGTCAGGGGGGGAGCTGGACATCCCAGGGGATGTTTGGGGCATTGATATCCACCAAGGCCTTAGAGGCTTTACCTGCACCCCGTGGCTGCTCCTCTGGGCCATCTCTCAGGTACAGGATGTCCTCCTGAGCCCTTCTCTGCTCCAGGCAGTGGCTTTTCCTGGGACCTCTGTGAGATCCAGAGCCTTTTTTAAGAACCCCCACCTGTGTGACCATCCTGAATGCAGGCAGGATTCCAGCTGCACATTTACTATTTTGTAGCCCCGAGTCCATACAGATGATTTTTATGAACCAAAAGGTGGGAGGAAAGAGTACTGCTTGGATCCATCCCTTTTGGTTTTATCCCTCTCAGATGTTTTACTTTCCTTCTGGTGGATTTTAATTCATTTTTAGACTCAAATTCATTTTGCAGTGGTAGTGAATGGGTAGGGTCTTTTCCTAAAACTGACCTTCTTTTTGTTTTGAAGTCATAAAATAGAGATTCTTAAAGTAGACATTCTTAAAAATTAGTTGGGAATGCAATGGAGCCTGTTTCCCAGTTGTTTTGTCTTTCAATGAATGTGCTTTTTCCAGAGGCAGCTGCTCATAAAGTCCAGTTATCCCTTGCCATTACTTTTGGCTACTGCTTTGTCTCATGGTGGGACATGAGTAGGACACAGACCAAGACCAACAGGACTGTTCCTTCCAGCTCCTTCAGTACCACCCAGAACTGACTCCTCTGACCTGGGTTTAGCCTCAGGACAGTGACCCTCCCGGACTGTCAGTGATATCCTGGGATTCTGCAGCTCCACCAAGCCCTGGGTTCTCCCCAGCTTCTCCATGTGCTTCTCTGCAGACATTGGCCTATGGGGACATGAACCACGAGTGGATTGGGAACGAGTGGCTGCCCAGCCTGGGTCTGCCCCAGTACCGCAGCTACTTCATGGAATGCCTGGTGGACGCGCGGATGCTGGACCACCTCACCAAGAAGGACCTGCGGGTGCACCTGAAGATGGTGGACAGCTTCCACCGGTGAGTCCAGGCCCCTGGAGCTTCCCAGTGTGCACATGGAGTGGAGGAGGGGGCGGATTTCAGGGATTCTTCCCTGTCTTGGGCAACCCTGGATGGCTCTGCCGGGCTGGACTCACCACCCTCAGCTGCGGCAGCTCTTATGGGCAGAAGTTCTCCTTCACCTCACTCCCTGCTGCAGAATTTCAAGGAATCAGGCCTTCCCCTGGCTGTGAAGCAAACCATGGGCAAAACTTCAGGCTCATCCCACCTGGTGCTCCACTGCTGTCTGCCAGCAGCCCAGTGGGAGAAAGCTTGTGCCATCCCCGCCGTGGCTCCAAGCACAGGATCCAACCCTGCCATGGAGTTCCCACTGCCCATGGGCTTGTCCAGGGTGACCTCCAGGGTGAGCCCTTCAGCCTGGAGCAGCCCCCATGGGCTGATTTCCCCTTCCCTCTCCAGCCACCAAGTGTGAGGATCATTTGGATCTGTGTGCTTTCAGGCAGTTTGAACTGGCTCAAACTGATGGACTGGAGAATTGCCATGGAAAGGAGGGACATTCCCCATTTTCCAGCTTTGCATTGCATCTCTCCTGACCCATCCCTGGCCTGAAGCATCCTTTGGGCATGTGGAGAGCATGCAGAGAGGGGAGTCCCTACGCGAGTCCCTTCCAGCTGCATGTCCTGGAGGGCTGGGTGACCCCTTGTGTCCCCTCGTGTCGTTGCAGCACCAGCCTCCAGTACGGCATCATGTGCCTCAAGAGGCTCAACTACGACCGCAAAGAGCTCGAGAGGAGGCGAGAGGAGACCCAACACGAAATCAAAGGTCAGCACTCCCTGTCCAGCTCCAGAATAGGAGAAGATACCCAGGGCTGGTCTCTCCTATCTCTTATTTTTAACCCATTATTTCTGAGCCCAACGGGCTGTTCTCCTGTTCCAAGTGCTTTTATCAGCTGACCCCAGACAGGCATGAGGAGGGAGGAGGGGAAAGCAAAGAGGCAGCCTGAGCATCCCATGATCTTCTCTGCCCATTTTACTGCTCACAATATCCCCATCTTCCTCAGCCTCCCCTTCCTCATCAGTGTCCTGAGATTCTCTGTGCATCTGGCTGCTGCTTGGATTACATCTCATTATTGATAATGTCCCTAATTACATCAGCAGCCAGGGGTTCTTAGGATTAATTTTCACAGTTTTCTGCCTGTTATTTCAGCTTTGAGCTTGGTAAATTGAACTGAGCTGTTTGTGGCACTTGAGGTTTTGCTGCTGGCTTGGGATGGAGAATCCCAGAATCATCCTGGGGCAAAGGGAAAGGGCCTCAGGACATCCCCAGACCTCGTCAGAGCCATGAGTGTGGTGTGAGATGGCCCTGAGCCTTGCCCTTGCTGTTGTGCAGATGTGTTGGTGTGGACTAATGACCAGGTTATTCACTGGATCCAGTCCATTGGCCTGCGCGAGTATGGGAACAACCTGGTGGAGAGTGGCGTGCATGGGGCCCTGCTGGCCCTTGATGAGAACTTTGATCACAACAGCCTGGCCCTTGTGCTGCAGATCCCCACCCAGAACACCCAGGTAGGAGCAGGATCCTTGGAGGATTTTGGAGGAGAGTGATCAGTGTGGGACATTGCTGTGGTGTATCCGTGCCAGTGTCACCAATTCATCTCTGCCTTTCAAAGTAGAGCTCTCTTATGGCACGGAGGCTCTTTCTGTCACACTCAGGCTTTCCTGGGATGGAAGTTTGGTCTGGAAGCACATTCCCCATTGATAAGGGGTCATAAGTTTTTGGTTAATTGCAGGCTCGACAAGTGCTGGAGAGGGAGTTCAACAACCTGCTTGCCTTGGGCACGGACCGGAGACTGGATGATGTGAGTGCCAAACCTTCCCATGTCCTTTGTGACTGGGGAAGGACTTGGAGGTGTTGGTGGATGAAAAGCTCAGCATGCCCTGGCCACGTGCTCTGGGAGCCCGGAACCCCCCACCATGTGCTGGGCTGATCCCCCAGCATGGGCTGCAAGGCAGGGGGGATTCTGCCCCTGTGCCCCACTCAGGTGAGACCCCACCTGCAGAGCTGCCTCCAGCCCTGGGCTCCAATATAAGGACGTGGAGCTGGTGGAGTGAGTCACAGAATCACAGAATAATGAGGTTGGAAGAGACCTCTAAGATCATCAAGTCCAACCTATGCCTTAACACCTCAACTAGACTATAGCACTAAGTGCCATGTCCAGTCTTTTGTTAAACACATCCAGAGATGGTGACTCCACCACCTCCCTGGGAAGACAATTCCAGCGCTTTATTATTCTTTCAGTGAAAATTTTTCCTAATATCTAACCTGTACCTTCCCTGAGTCCAGGGGAGGTGCTCCAAGGAGCATCCTTTGGAGTCTTTACTGGGACTTTTGTGTTGATATCTGCAAGGCATCTTTGCAGGCAGGCTGTAGAGAAGAGACTGGATGAGCTGGAAAGGATAAAGCCAATGCCATGGGATCCCAGCAAGACGTCCTATGTCCTTGGCCCAATTTGATCCCACACTTTGCTAGAGCTGGTCACCAAGGACAGACATACCCTTGTTAGGTGGTGTCTCCCAGGGGCAGGAGGTGCTGCTCATACTGACCCTGGGTCTGTTACGCTCTGTTCCCTGCAGGGTGATGACAAAACCTTCCGTCGGACGCCGTCCTGGCGCAAGCGCTTCCGCCCAAGGGACGTGCACAGCATCAACCTCCTCAGCGGCTCTGCTGAGACCCTCCCTGCTGGCTTCCGTGTCACCAGCCTCGTGCCACTGCCCCCTCCAGCTGCTCCAGCCAAGAAAATGCCCCCAGAAGGTGGGTCAGCCCTTCTCCAGAGGGTCCTTCCCTACCCCTTCTCAGAGTCTTAGCGAATCCAGAGAAGGATATGCCACCAGAAGAGGAAAAGGATAGGAGGGGAGGAGAAGGAGGAGAAGGGGAAGGGGAAGGGGAAGGGGAAGGGGAAGGGGAGATCTGCCCCCATGACACTGTTCCTTTCTTCAAGGTGTCTTGGTCCCTTCTAAAGCAGTAGGGAGGCAGAAGCTCCAGCCAGGTCACTCCAATTTGTTCCCTGGACCAGGCACCCTGGCCCCACTGTCCCAAGGCAGCAGCTGCTCCCCACTGAAGCAAAACTGGCTTCAGCAGACTCAGAAATTAGGGTGGGAATGAGAATTAAAAAGTTACGCACTCACCTTCCAACTCCAAACCTCAAGCTCAGCTATTCTGCCTCCAGTTTTGCTCAAATGTCCCATCTTTCCATCCAGCAATTTGGGTCAAGCTTCTGTTTGACCTTTTCCACCCCATCCCTAGAAGCTGCAGTTCCCACCTGGCTAAGGACACTGCAACCTGGGAGAGAATCCCACCTAGACAGGAAGCAGGGCACTCGCTGCCCAAGAACAGGGATGGCATATGGCAATTTCCCAGATACTCTGGAGCCTCAGTAGCATACGAGCTGGCCAAGCGTGGCTCTTCCTCCAATCCTTATCTTCACATGGCTGCAGTGCACAGATGCTGCTCAATAAACACAGGATTTGGGGAAGCTGAGGGCTAATTGATGCAATCACTAATTGCTTTGTTCTTTGGTTCCCTTCCAGTCGGTGCCTCTGGGTCCCCAAGGCTAGAAACCTCCACAGTCCGGACGTACTCGTGCTGAGGCTCAGCGAGATGGGAGCCAGGCCCTGGGTGAGTGCCAGGCCCATGGAGCTGGCTGGGGACCAAGGGCAGAGCAGGAGCCCCAGCAACACCCAGGCAGGGGGCTGCCCTCACCAAGGTTTGCCTGCCCATGGAGGGCCTCAGTGGTGGGAGAGATGCTGCTGCCCAAGGCTCACAGAGGTGATGCAGGAGGGATGCTCAGCCACCCAAACCAAGTGTGGTTTGTCCACTCTTGGACAGGCAGCTCCACTGGGGACCCCAAGATGCCATCCCATGAGGGTTCCTCTTGGGTGAGGGAAGGATAGCCAAGCACTTCAGGGAGGCTTCTGGGATCCTGCTGTGCCCTGGGCCATGGTTACCCTTAGCCAGGAGGATCCAATGCTGATTCCATCTGGGTTTATTGGCCGGTAGGTGCATGGGTGGAGCTGAGCCAGCATTCTCATGAGGTCTTTCCCACTTTGCTTCTCAGCAAATCCCCATGTCTGTATGCCACGTGCTGGCTGCCTTCCAGGATGAGAGCCCAGCCTGTGCCTGTTCCTCGGCCCAAACCCACAAACTGTCACTACTGTGGACCGACAGGATCTGTCCCTCCTGCTTGTGCACCCCTTGCTTCCCCCGGCTCCCATGGATCCTGCCGTGGCCTGTCCCACACTTCTCCCTGCGCTGGCTGGGCTATGGATGTGCTCCAGATGCCATCCTGGCATGGTGCAATCTTGGGAGCAGCACAGACACCCCCAAAGTGTCTGCGATGTCTGGAAGCCTCTCTCCTGCCTGGTTAATGTTGCAAATCTGCCACGGGGCTGCACTGACTCGCCTGAGCCCTGGGCATCAGGGATGCTGCTGCCCACAGGACTTGAAGCTAAGAAAGATTCAGGCTTGTGAAAATCCTCCCTCCAGAGTGGCCGGGCAAGGATCTGCCCTCGAGGGGGCTGGGGCAGTGCCAGGGCTGGTGCTAGGTGGGACGAAGGGGGCCCAGCGTGAGGTGAGGAGGGTGGTGACTGCCCAGTGCTGGGCAGGTAAGGTGCTGATTTTGGTGCTGTCAGGTGCCCTGTTTGGGGAGGCTGTGCCTGGGACCACCCCACATGGCTCACAGGGATGGTGCCTGGCACCCACGGGAGAGGGGACCCTCCTTGGGTGCCTGGGGAGACAACGGGAGCCCCCTCTGCCCCCGGGACGTGTCCACTCTTCCCCTCTGGGTGCAGAGGAGATGCTTTCCCTTCCTGCCTCCTGGCAGGGGTCAATCAAGGAGGCTCTTAACTCTTCCCATTTCTTCCCCATAGGGTAGGATCTCTTCGTCTCCTCATGCCACGTTTGCCTAGTGTGGCCCCTATTTCTGATGTGATATTTATCGATGGCTGGAATGACCTTATACTTATCATGTGCTGTCTGGAAGTGCAATATCTGAGAGACTCTACAGTCACAACGTCTTTTCGGTGTATCATTTACCTAATACAGTATTAAATATTTTTTTAATTTGAAGAGTCAGTGAGCCCTTTATATTGATGCCCTATTTCTTTCGTCATATTATTGGTACTGCATGGACTCCAAACCTTGGATCGGGTCAGGAAAGGATGTATGTGTGTTCCAATAAACAGGATTTTAAAACAGTGCTGGCTTTGAGCCTTCTTTGTAGAGCCCAGTTTAAAAATATCATTAATCCTCTATCTCCCTCAAGATCTTTGGGGCACAAGGCTGAACCCCAGTTAAACAGCAGTGAAATCACTGGTCTGTGTAGGGCTGATTGAAGTGTTCCCAGCTGAGTGACTGTGCTGAGGTCCAGCTGGATTTACTGATATGAAAATCTCCAACCTGGACTTGAGTATTGTCAAACTGGGGAGGCCTACACAGGGCAGAACAACAGTAAAGGAAACCCCAAGCTGTCCAAATGCCTTTATTTAAAAAAGAATCCAAATAAGTTAGCAAAAATAATAATTAAAAAACCCTAAATGGCAACTGCACACAGCGTTCAGTAGAAAAGACAGGCAGGCTCCGGGTTGGCACCACCCAACAACAGCCAGAGAGAGACCTTGGTCAAGGAGCATCTGGAAAACTCAGCAAAGCGAACCCAGCACACACATTGGCCCCAAACCCAGTCCTGGCCAGGCAGTGGAACAGGGCTTGGCCCTGGGAAGCCCCTCCAGGACTTGCAGCCACTGTGGCACTGCCCCATCCCAGCTCTGCCTGTTCTTCCAGCCCGGCAGGAGCGCTCTGCAAGGAGTGATGTCAGCCATGCAGCTCATGACACTGGAGGGGTGGGTCTGATTTCCAGCCACTGAACCCTTCTGGCATCTCATACCCACCCCATTACCATCTTGAGGAGCTGCCAAGGTTTGCACCAGCTCAGTTTTGACCCCGCTTCTCTGGGAATGTCACAGCCACATCTTCTACAGCAATGCTCTCCACGATGGAAGACAGTGAGTGGAGGTTGTGCTCCTTAGCTGCCTCATCAGCCAGGAGGTGATCTGGGGAGACAGAGGGGTGAGGACACTGCTGAGAATGGGATCTGTGGGGAGCAAGGTATGACAACACAGCTGGGAATGGGGACTATGTGCTGGAGGTGGCTCCTTGTTCTGCTCAGGGGGATGTAAGTTAGCAGTGAACATGGCTGAGGGTGGAACTTGATGCTCTTTTTGCACCCATAACAATTAGTTGATTTTTTTTCTATGATCTATGACCCCATGATCCCCAACATGACCAGAGTGACCTAGGAACCTGCTGCCAGCCCCCACCCTGGAGAAGGATGAAAAAGCAACAGGGAGTGGAACTTTTGGATCCTTTATAGGTTTTAATCTCCACTGGAAAATGTGATTTAAGTTTCTGCCTTCTGGGGATTTGGCAGGTGCAGGGATAATGGCAAGCATGGAAAAAAAAGATCAGCAGCTGCTGAGGGAGTGTAGGGAGGGATCGGGGTCTGGAGCAGCACTGCCCAGCCATGCCCAGTGGTGCCCAGCCATGCCCAGCAATGCTAAATCAAAGGATGGCAACAGATGAAACTCTTGCTGGGGATGAAGGCACCAAGGCCCCAGGTTGCTTCAGCCCAATTTCTCAGCTCCCAAGGGTTGGTGTTTTGGTGAAATCAGGGCTGGGAGAACTCTGAATTGCTGAGCATTGAGCCAAGGAGGTGCTGTAGGATTTCTGAGCTCATCACTCTGCAACAGTGGGATGGGGAGAGAAGGACAAGGTTTCTTCTGACTTTTGTTCCAAGCATCTCCTGCCCAGGGGAGGGTTGGATTAGTGATGCTCTGCTCCAGGGCTGCAGTGTCCCTGCTGCTCCCACTTCCTGCAGAGCCCAGCAATGCCCCAGGGAGGTGAGGAGGGGTTACCTGCAGGGTTGGTGCCGAACTCCAGCTGGCTGCTCCACTCAGGGCTGCAGGAGGAGCTGCCGGACCCACACTCACTGGCTGCCTGCAGGAGCCCAGAGCAACTGTGTTTCACCCCCTCTGGCACAGCCAAACCCCACCAGCATCCCGAAAAACGCCCCAGGGGGCCCACCCCACAGCACCACACCTCTGTGAAGGGAAACACATCCCTCCCCACCTGGAGGAGCCAACATCACACAGGGTCCCCAGGACCCATCAGGGCCAGATGCTTCCTTAACCATAACGGCTGAAAAAACTCCTTTTTTGGGGATACTGGCCACAGAGAAAGGGAAGTCACCACTCACTGCAGGTAAAAAGGTGTCTCTTTCCCCACTGATTATGAAAAAGTGCTGGAGATGAACAAATGTCCTTGGGCAAAACACGTTTTTGCTGAGAATCACCTAATCAGGCTCATAAAAAATGACACACAGGCTTGATGCCCTCAGGCCATCCCGTAGGGGGGGATTGGGAAAAGTTTTTGGCAGTTTGATTTGTGGATTTGGGGCTGAGTGGTTATTTCGGAGAAAAGAGCTGACAGCATGAAAAATGAGAGCATTATTCAGCAAAACTCAGAATTCACTTTTTTGGGGTGTGTCTTTATCTGGGAATGGATGTCAGCTTAGGTAATACCCAAATGTGATTTATATGAGCAACCCCATGGACCCAACTCTTTGTAGCAGACTAGAAATGGCACTTTGGCTCTACAAGCTCATGGCAGCATGGGATAATTAATTAACACTAGGAGTTATTTCCCATTAAAGCAGGAAATTCTTACAGATATGATCTTTCTTTCCCCCAAAATATTGGCTTTTGCATCAATATGTGAACCCCTGGCTACACCTGGGAGAAGGAGCAGGTCAGAACAGAACTGACAAAGGGACAGCTCAGCACAGTTTTGGGTACATTTGCAAATCCAAGTGGATTCTGGGAAGTGGAAATTAGATTCTGGTATCTAAGTGGATTCTGGTATTAAAGTGGATACTGGCAAGTCCCACAAATATGTAGGATGGAGCCTAAATAATTTTTTCATTCCTTTATTCAGCATTAAATTGGGCTACGTGGATACCTACTGGTTTGGCTCTTAAATTCCTTATTCTGGAAGGAGATGTGGGATTCCCTCTTCTGGGCCTCTGATAAAGTCCTTCCATATCTATATCTGTATCTGTATCTGTATCTGTATCTATATCTATCTATATATATCTTTATCTATATATCTATCTATATCTATCTATCCATATATATCTCCATATATCTATATGTCATATTTATATCCATATCTACATTACCTATATCTGTATTTATATCATCCATATCTACATTATCTACGTCTCCATAATCTGTGTCTATAGATATGCCTGTGTCATTTATGTATTATATATCTAATCTATATAATCTTTATCACTGTCTATATTATCTATATATATTTATATAACCTATCACTATAATTTCTACCTCTATAGCTATCAAATCCATATCAATTTCATCTTAATCTAATTTATCTATATGATCTCTAGAACTATAGACCCCATATCATCAATGCCTATACCAACATATACCCCTACCTCTATCTATTCCATCTGTGTCAATCATCTCTCCCTACACCTGTAGCTGTAGTTTCAGCTCTCTGTGCATTCCCAGATCCAAACCTCAGAGCAGCAAGGACGCACATCCACAGGAACCCGGGGGCAGATGAAAATACCTCTTAAAAACTTGGTTAAATGACCAAACTCTTGTGGAGTGACAAGTTCTGGCTCTCTGGGGGTGGTGGCAGGATGCAACTAATGAGCGTCCTCAGCCAGTGCCCAGATCAGCCCGTTTGGTCCTAGAAACCAGAGCTGTGCCACCCCTCTCATCTCTTCCTCTGCCTGGCTGTGATCAGGGAGTGTTAATTTTATTTTATATTTTATGCTTTATAATTTTTTGTATATTTCATATTTGTATTTCTATTTTCATATTTCGTATTTAATATTTATAATTATTCTATTCTATTCTATTCTATTCTATTCTATTCTATTCTATTCTATTCTATTCTATTCTATTCTATTCTATTATTTTCATTTAGTTTAGTTCTATGTTATTTACTTCATTTTCACCATTCCTACCTCTCCCCATCCCAGGCCCACGTGTCACTCACATGCACTGCCCCAATGCACCCATTCACAGGCACAGAATGGCAGTGCTCTCTTTCCTGCAAGGATGTGAGCACTCGGCATGGTTGGATGGTTGTCTCCGTGCCCCCTGTGCAGGACACACTCACACATCCACCGGTGTCCCAAAATGGCAGCATCTGCCTCACCCCAGAGCTGGGGTCCTGCCCCCCTCCAGCAGGAACCTGTGCCCCAGAGTTTCTGCAGTACCTCTGCTTGGGGTTACCCCTGAAGGGCATCACTGCCATAGAGCAATGTCGTTGCAGAGCAATCACTCCCCTATGGCACCCCAGAGCGAATCACTCCCCTATAGCATCACCCCAAAAGGCCTTCACCCTGAAACCGCATCAACCCCTTAAAGCATCGTCCCATAGAAAGCCACATCCATAGGGCTTTGTCTCCACAGAGCATCGGTCCCATATGGCTCTTCTCCCACGGCATGTCACCCCGAAATGGCATCACGCCCATAAAGCATCACCCCTACACGCATCCCCCCACGGGGCACCACTCCCTGCACTAGCTGCCAGCTGAGGCTAGGAACCCGGGGGGCAGCCGGGGGCACTCACGGCGGGCTGGGACGCGGCGGGTCGGAAGCGCAGGTCCCGCTGGTCCCGCTCCTGCTGGTTGAGGGAGCTGAGCAGGCTCTGGAGCCGCTCGATGTACTGAATGGCGCTGCGCAGGATCTCAACCTTGGGCAGCCGCTGGTTGGGGTTCAGGAGGGTGCTGCGCTTCAGAGCCTCGAACGCCTCGTTCACCTTCTTGAGCCGCCGCTTCTCCCGCAGCGTGGCCGCGCGCCGCCGGTCCATGGACACCGATTTCCTCTTGCACACCTTGCAGGCCCAGGGCAGGCACTGCCCGGGACAGTGCTCGACCAGCGCCTCCTTGTCCTCCAGAGCCACCCTGCTCTCGGCACACAGGGCCGCCTCGGCGCGCTCGGGGAACGCCGCGGGCTCGTAGGCCTGCAAGCGGGAGCCCAGAAAGTTTTCCTCATCGTAAAACCTCTGCTCCGGGAAGAAGTACGGGTTAGTCTCGAAGAGCTCCATGGGCGGCTCGGGGACGTGTGAGCGCCTCGGGGACGGCTGCTCCCTCTCCCCGCGCCAACTGCTTGGTGCCATTTAAACCCCAGCGCTGGCATTAAATCACGGAGATAAAAATAGAAAACCCAAAGGAAACCTGAGCCCACCCTAAGCTGCTGCCTCACATCAAAACTTGTCCGTCTGATTCTATGTGCTCTCCCCACGGGGATTACAGTGCCCGCCACGGCGGGTCTGTGGGGGCCGGCACGACGGGAGGAAAGCTCGGCTGGATCCGAACAAGGGCTTCGAGTTAGCCCCGAGGTGCCACTGGGTACGGCGGGCGGCTGCCAGCTCCCCCCCGGCATTCTTCGTCATCTGGTCCCTTCAGTTATGGCTGGATTGGAGCCAGGGCACCCTCATCCCTTCACGCTGCCCCTCTGAATCCCACAGCATCCCACATCTGTGCCTTCCCTGCGGTAGGACCCAACACTAGCACAGCATCGTCAGCTTCCCAGCTCTTCCCACCTCCCGATCCTGCCCCATATTCCCCACGGTCCCATTCTGCCGGTCCATGTTACACTGATCCCACTTCTAGTGAAGCCTCGGAATCCAGTCCTGGGAGGGATATCCCAATGCAGAAGCACCCTGGGCTCCAGTTCCGTAGGTGTGGACACTCCTCTCCATGCTTACCAGACCTGATTCCAGCTGTACCTGCTGCCTGTCCCGCAGGAACAGAGCCAAGCCCAACCTTTCCCCTGCCATGAGCTTCTTGAAGGTGCCCAGTCCCTTATCACATTTTTGTCACAAAAATCCATGTTTCTGGCTTCTCCCATGCACCAAACCCACAGGACACCTTCTCCCACACGTCTCCAGGTTCCAGCAGAGCCAGGCTGGGCTCGACCCTCTCTCAGCTGGCACTGCCTCATCCCACATGCTCTCATGTGCTGGCTTCAGTACCTGTGGATAACCAAAGCCCCAATGCCCATCCCAGGGCATACCCATCCCAGAAAAGACACGTTGCTCACGCATTCCCAGTAGGGAAACTGATGCGCAACCAGCAGCAGCACCATGAGGGAGATTTTAACTCATCCCCAGCCCTTCCCTACTGCCCTGCTGACTTCAGTAGCTTGGCTACATCTCTCCAGCTTTGTCTTTAATTCAGAGGGGATGGCTTGAGGGGGTTTTTTCCATCTGGAACATCAGAAACCATCTCTCATCTCCTCCTAATCCTGCTCCAGGCCAGATTCCAGCTGAGGGATTGGTCAGTGGAAAGAATGTCAGCAAAGTGCAGGGCCAACACTGCTGGGATTTTCCTTCCCCAAATTCCCCCTCCTCAGAGAGGCTGTGCTGTGGCACATTCCCTCTGCCCATTATCCTTGTCCCCTAGGGATTGATTTCTGGCCTTGTTGGAACCTGTCATGATGCTCTTTTCTCCTTGTTGTGATTTCTTTGGGGCCAGGAACTTTCCAACACCTCCTCACCCCAATTCCTGCTCTCCTGGGGTCCCAGCCCTATGGATTTGCTATCCACATGGTGTTAACACCTATGTTGGTTTGATATTGGTTGATATTTA
>VWYI01012239.1:0-115824 GCA_013399455.1 Anthoscopus minutus
ATGCTGCAACTACAACCACTACAGCTAACCGGCATTCTCTAACTCCTGCACTGGTGGTTCTTTCCCTACCCCTGTGCCTTCTCCTCTGCTTTTGTCTCCCTTTATCTTTAGTGCTGGGTGCCAGCAATGGGGAGCTTTGTCCTGATCTCTAAGGCCACAACTCTCAATAATCAGGAACAGTATCAGGAATGGAAACAACACCTTGCTTGCAAGCATTTCTCAGTCAAATATCTCTGAATTCTTATTTTTTAAAGGCCTCTAACTGTCCCACATTTGAATAGACTTCCATTGGAATAACCAAAGCAGACATCTTTGACACATTCAGTTTGTTGTAAAGCACTGAGCTTATAGCAGAGGTCAGCAAAGCCAACACAGCACCCTCTCCTAAGCTGCTGGGAAACAAATCTTGTTTCTTGAGAACCAGTGACAAGTGTTTGATTTGAATGTAATTTATAGACAGTGTTTGAACTTGAATATGAGACTGATTCTTGCTGCTACCCACAGCTAACTAAATGAAGGGCTGAAATTCATTTAGACAAGAGTTTTCAAAAGTCAAGCAGCTGATAAGTAGTTGCTGTGTAACTGCTAATTATTTCAAAGGAGATAATTGTGAGTCCTTTTTAAAGGCAGGGACTCAAAACAAAGGAGAGTTAATGATCAAGGGAAGACTGGAGGAAACCTGAAAAATGGCAGATTTAATAAAGATGATTAAATATAGTATGCATGAAAATTATTAATACAGTTCAAAAGTGAACAGGAAAAAATGCCAGAAAAGCAGAGAGGCTCAAGATGAAATCAGCAATGAGGCTGGAACTTAAACCAGGTCCAAGAATTAAGGGAAGGCTGAGGAACTGCAGATTTCTTGGTGAGACTTTTGATGTTTCTGAGTGGGGAAATAAGGAGGAATGAGAAAGCTGATAAAGATCCTGAAGAGATTTGAATGGGAGTGAGAAGAAAAGACTCCATCATTAGCCTTCATGATAGGGTAAATGACAGTAAATTTTCTCCCATGGTGGATTACAAATGCATGCATACCATCCTGGAGAAGGCAGAGTAGATGCCCTGACAATCCTAAGTATAAGTATGGTACCTGGTGGTGAGAGCACTGAGGAGATAACTCGTAGAGAGGCTCTAATCCCAAGTATCTAGAAAAACTGCTTTTGGAGAAGGGGGTTAGTGCAGTGGCTGTGAACTTCAGTGTAAGGAAAAAGCTTTGACTATGAATGCGACCTCCATTCAGACCTTAGTTTTTAGGCGAGATTTGTTGGGTAAACATTGTTTCTTTCTTGCCATATGGAAAAGTGCCAGTGGGTAGAAGACTAGTACCAACTGAGAAGGAAATGAGTTCCAAGATTAAGGAAAATTATAATCAGGCATTGCAACTAGGGAAAAATTTCCATTTTGATATGTGGATAATGGTATGTGATTAGTAAGAAATAACTGAAATACTGAGAGCCTGGGCAACAAAATAGAGAAATCTGAGCTTCTCATAGAGGTCGGGATATGAAACGTCTGAATATCAGAAGGCTGGCAGAATGCTCTTACTAACAGGACTAGGTGTGTTTAAAAAGCTTTGCGCTGTTCAGAAATAACAAAAGCAAAGGTTGTGCAGTAGTAATTATATAGTGGACTAGAAAAAAGGCTTTGGTGTAAAAAGATTAGACTGAAATCAATTTAGCTGAAAATCACTTTGGAAAAAGATGACAGAGCAAAGAATCTGTGTTGACCCCAGTATTAGACTCAAACAGGGGTAGAGATCTTGTATGTAGTGTTGTTAGATAAATACTGCCTTATTATCAGGTGGTTTACTTTCCCAAGTGGAGATAAGAGAAGTGATAGAGCCAAGATTTGATTGCTGGCAAGTTTCTTCTTCAAACTAGTCACTGAACCAACAGGAAGAAGGTGTTATTTTAGCCTACACTTTGAAAAGCAATGAGGATATTCTACAAAATAATTTTGAATTGAGTATTCTGTTTCCCTTTATGCTTTATCATCTGCTGGAAGAGCTAGCTTCCCTCTCTCTGCCCCTGTCTAGCTCATCTGAGCAGTCATGCAGACAAGGCATGAGTTACATCAGCAAGGTGACTCCAGTGGGAATGAGTCAGTCCGACTGGGGGTGAGATCCCATGGATCAGGTCTCCAGAGAGCTGGAGCCACTGCTTGGGGCTGGTGAGGCTGTCTGGCATTTTGAGTCAGTGGCAGCTTATGGTTCATCAGTAGAAGTGGAACGTACAATTGTACCCTTAGTAATCATGGGTTGATTCAGTTTGAAATAAGTGAAAAAAACCATATAAGTTGGTTTGGAAATCTAGATTTTGAATCTTAGGGGCAAATTTAAATAAGCAAAATTGGTCACAGGTATAAGGAGCCTCAGGACTCAATTTCTGGAACTTACAGATATGTAAAGCTTGCCTGGAAACTGAATTCTCAGTAAAGAGTTATCCTAGTCTATAGTTCAAAATAGATGAATAGGCAGCCTGAGAATATATAGTATGACTAATGCAGGAATTCTACAAGCAATATGGGGGGGGAAGGGCAGAGGGGAGGAAGAGCACAGGACAACATTATTCGGGTTTGCTTCTAAAAATTAAACTTGATCTTGCAAATGATGTGAAAGCAAATAAAAATAAGGTTTTGTATGGTGAGAAGGATAGAGGATAACCATAATACAGAAATAAAACGTTGAATATTTTTGGCTTAATTTTCAGTAAGGATAATGATAAATAGAGGAAAATATTAGATGTATGAGAATAAGAGAATGGAAATTGGTACAACCAGAGGGAACTTAAGGATCGTAAAATACTCAGAGACCAAGAGAAATTTTCATCTCACTGGGAAAAAAATAGTGTTGGTTGTAACTATTTTAGTTAGTTTTTCCTTCAGGGTGATACCAATCACTGGAGGAAGGACTGCCAACATGTAGAGGGAGAAAGGAAGAATTAGGCAAGCAGTTAAAAGCCTGTCAGTCTATCCTCACAATATGTAAAGCTTTGGAAGGCATTGCAGCATGTGGGTGGGGGGCAGTCAAGGATTTGGGAGATTAAAGAAAATAAAGTAAACTACAATATATATACTTCAGAGAATGAATTTTATTGACCCTATACTTTTCTTTGGGAAGAATTAATCTTCAAGACAAAGGAGGCCATTCCATGGTTTAGGTTAGGCGTGATCTGCCAGAACTTTTCCTAAGGTCTGCAGGTAAATCTTCCTGTTCAGCTCTACCGGTGGGAATATGGAGGCCAAGATCAGTGCAACCAGGGAAAGCTGGTACCTCCCAGCTCTCAAAAGTGCCAGAATACTGCTGCCAGGGAGTGAGGTCTTGAGAGTCTTTTTGCCTTGGAGCCCTCCCAGGAACAATGGTTTGCTGCTGTTGAGAGAAGCCATGAAGTAGGTGATGTTGGGTAGAGAAGTACACAGCATAATAAATGCAGACTTAAATATATTATTAATTTGGCTATGTTTTTCTAAATGCTGTTTTATTTGAGAGAGGTAAGTGACTCTGCAGATACTCTAGAATTGTACAACTGAAAAAGATCTTGATATCATCTAATCTAAATTACGGCAGTTAAAACTTGTGTCTGCTGTAGAGATTAAGAAATTATTCCTTGCAGCATGCTGTTTTCATAACTGGAGATACACCCAGCTGTTTTCCCCTCCCAGTCTCCTCAGTCAGTAATCATCTATGGTATTTTCCAAAACTATGTTCATTTTATTGTACATAGCTATCTTGAAGAGCAATACCCAGAACTCTTCTCACTTTATAGTACTATCAGTGAGGCTTTATGAATGCTGAATGCAGGCTGTACAAACATTCATATGTTCATTCATAATATTTATTTATATTTTTACAGCATGATACTGTTAACTCAGTCCATAAATTGAACCTAACCTCTCTTTTTCTATGGAATTCTTCCTTAACCACTCAGTATTTTTGCTGTTGACTTCTGTCTTCGTGGAGTGTTTTGCATCTTTTTTCTCAGATCACTCATCCAACTTTCCTTTCTGTCCTCTAATATGCAGTCCCATCAAGCTGATTGGTTGTCAGCTTAATAAATTTAGTCTCTGTTCCATGATCTGGGTCACTAATATAATGAGTAAGACCAGACCCAATGTAGCTGACTTTGGGAACTGCATTCTACATACATATTTTGCATATTTGACAGATAGTGGTGATTTCTGAATGTTTTGAGGTATGGTGATTGTTTTGTGTTTTTTGTTGGGGTTTTGCTTTTGTTTTGTTTTGAATTGTTTTGTTTATTCCTTCTTTTTTTTCCTTGATATGCATCTACATTAGTTTCATTTGGGTCTAATGTTTTTAGCTTGCACACATGAGTATTGTAGGAGGCAAAGTGTCAGGATATAGATATATTCTCAAGCCTGCTCTTCCATTTGGCAAGAAAATTTGCTTTGACATTTTTGATTTAATGCTGCCTTTTACTCATAGTCTTGTATTAGTTAAAGTCTTTACAAATAAACTGATTGTAGGTACTGTCTGTTTCCTCCCTCTGCCCTTAATCCTGGGCTACTCTTATCTTGAAAGAGTGTCATCAGCACCTTGAAATGATATATCATGTACCCAACTGAAAAAAAAACTTTTGTTGGCTTTGTTATGAGGTGAGAAAATGTAATTAATATCATTCATCAAGATTTTTGTAATGCATTCCACAGCATGTCAAGCAATGAACAGTCGCTGTTCAATTAGTAGAGTGAACAGTAAATTAGGTAGGAATGAGTTTGTAAGAAATTTGCTATGTGGTATTGAAACAGGTGGAGTGTTGTGGTGAAATAGTTTTATCTGCCAATAGCTGTTAGCCAATAGCACATTTTGGGAATGACTTGCTTAGTGTTTTTACTAAAATGTTTGGATTAATTGGTTAAATTTGATTAAAGCCCTACGCGCTGGAGACTAGGAGAAACCCTTAACACAGAGGATGACAGTATTTTATGTAACTGAAATTGAGTATTCTTGAGAAACAAAGTTGTAGAAATGGAACAAAACGTCACTACATAAAACAGAAACTGGTGGATTTAGGAGCAGATGGCAGATGTAGATGAGAACTTAACCAGCAGAAGCACTGGCAAGGAGAAGATTTGAGCCTTCTGGCCAGTCAGAGGAGGACTGTGAACCAGCTGTTGAGCTGCTCACAGGTGTGACTCTGAGAACAGTCATGCTTGTGTCCCTCTGAAGCTGCCCCTGAGAGCCCTTTTACACTAAGGCACATAATTCTGCTCATCCATGCTGGAGAAAGATAACTTGAAGCCAAATGGGATACAGGGGAGGACAATGAGGATAACTAGAGTGTAGAATACAAACTAATATGAGAGACTACATGGAAGTAGAAAATGTAGGTTAGTAACACTGCCATGTATGCTAGTATGGGAGGAATGAGGGAATGTAATCACCACTATAAATAGGTCTTGGAGGTAAATACTGGTAAATAGATCTTGGAGGAAGTATACTATACAAATGGATTCAGAAGATCCCAAATTCACAAGACAGACCTGAGACATAACTTGGAAAAAATGCAGAATACATTGCTTCTTTCTAAAATACCAGTAAGTTTGAACTTAGAAAATAATTTCACATTCAGTAGAAAACTTCTGAGCGAGACTTCTGTTTGCCTGACCTTTCAGAGACCCTAGAGAAAGGGGATGAACAAGATCTGGATCATTTTGATTTTATCTTTAAACTCACAGCTGTCACAGTTTGAAGATAAGAGAATTTATAAAAAGCGGAAAACTTGTTATCTCAGAGAGAAATACTTTGAACACCATCTGTCCTGTGTTTTCCTGAATGGAATAAGTGTTTGTCCATCAAGGTTGTTACTGAACAAGCATGTAGGGCAGATGTGAGAATCTAAAAAGAGATTGGGTAGGGGTAGGACTGGGATTAATCCATTATGATATCTAGGTTATTTTCTAATGTTTTCTCTAGATAGACTCATGGTGTTTCAACATTATTTCAGCTTTATCCATGCTCAGATATATTGACTAAAACCCTGTCAATTCCATCAGACTTTTTATTATCAAATGTAAACTTTTAACCTCACCTTCTTAGTGGTTTATGCTTATAAGGGCTTTTTATTTCACAAGTTCTCCCAAGCCTTTTATGCTGTAGATTCAGGAATCAAACCAGTGTATTAGCAAATGTATCTGTGTAGGTCTGACAGAGTTAAGGATGATTATAATATAATCATAGCAGGAAGAATACTGCTCAAGAAGGTTAAAATACACTTCTGTGTAGTCTGACACTGGATTCTTTCCCTCTCTCACACAAGTGAGGTGAACAGTCTGGTGGGTTTTTTTGAGAAGTATATATTAGCACGCTGTCTCAGTAAGATGGAGTTTTTATAAAGATAATTAAAACACAATGCACCACTGTTGCTTAATTAATACTTAATCTTTGTGTTTTGAAATATGAAAATACTATATTTAAGATACCCTTATGGGTGAAGTGTACAATATTTAGAATATAAAAAAAAAGAAGTATTGCAAAACACAGACCAATGTTCCAGTATGACCTTACTCCTAACAAGCTGCGATTAAGAGCAAAGAAACACTGAGAGCAAAGAAACATTGAGTCCAAAATGAGTAATCCTCTCCCTCCATGAATGGCCTTTCCCTATTATGGGAATCCATAGACAGCCAGATAGCCTGAAGAACAGGCAAATGGGGTTCCTGCTTTTCTGGAGACAGTGGAAGTAGAACAGGAAGAAGGAGTAGAAGTTGTAGCCTTTTAACTATTTGCCAACGCCTGTGGACTGCCCTCTTCCTCTCCAGTTCAGAGTATGTTGCAGATTGAATATGCTTATTCTACAGCTCTTAATGTGTCTGACAAACAGTGAAATGCACTGCTGTCAGTAAAAGGGAGTAAATGTAAACCTGGAGGAGTGGCCTTGATGAGTCTTTTGCCTCTCAGAAACTGAATGTAAATTTACGTACAAGTTTATTCAAATTATATGGTGAAGCAGGTATTTCCCTTTCAGCTTCTACGATGTGTTTTATTTAAATACTGTTCTCTGCTCTTGATACTTTTTCAGTATTTTTTTTCTTCTTCACCTTCTGTATGTTTTTGAGGCTTTTGTTATTGCAAATAGCTCCAAACAGGAGCTCCTCTTTAACGTATCCAGCTCTGTTGCAAGAGCCAGTTCCACTCTGCATAGAGACTTAACTGAGTTGTCCTAGCCTACTACTCAAGTGACCATTTTATAGCATGGTGTCAAGAATACGTTGCATGCCCTGGGTGTGGCATCAGGCATATAGAGAGCATTTGATGTTAGTCCTGTGGAGCTATAGGAATGGAAAATACCAGCATGGGTGCATGCTCACCACTGCCGTAAGAGAGGAAGTGGTGCCTGGAGTGAGACTCCCTCAGAACCACACCCTGATCGGCCTCCGATGGAGCCAGTGGCTTGTTTCCAGGAGGTGTCCCTGAACCAAGGGGCCTGCCAGCAGCCTGAGCAATCAAGGAGCCTCAAGCTCCATGGGAACCTGAGCTTTCTGTGGTGAGGATCCCACGTTGTTTTGGTGAAGAGCAAATAGAAAAATGCAAAATAAAATACAGTCCATTTAAAAGATAGGCAGATTACTAAGCTGGTGAATAAGATGCTCTAGACAAAGGACAGGGAGTGGCAGGGCAGAGGAGCTGAAAAAACAGCAGAATTGGGAAGAAAACAGTACTCTGGAAATCCAAGTTAACAAATATGTAGGAGATAAGATGGAAAAAAGTGACACAGGTGTTTTAAGTTCTGGGGAATAAGAACAGAAAGAACCTTATGAAAGCTAGATCTGGGTGACTCAGGAAGCAAGATGAACTTCTGAGTGGCAGTTGGGAATGTAGTCTGAGAGGAAGAGGAAATAGTAGGAGGGTGAAAGGTGGACTCCCATTCTGTAATGGACTTCAGTTAGTGGGAAGAATGAGAGGGACTTGACAGTGCTGCTGAATCAGAAGGGCAGAAATCCAGTGGATGTTTAGAAGCCTGAAGCTGGTTTTCTTAACAAGTTTGTTTTTCTGGAGGTGAGGCTGGAAGGAGGCCAGGAATGTTACATCCAGTACGTTATATGGGATGTACTATATCCCCTATATATAGGATATATCCTATATATATAGGATGCAAGAACATTGTGACTGTTGCTGATAGGGTTGGAAGAAGAAAGTAAAGCCAAGAAATGAGTTGGATGGAGCTTGGCATCATCGTGATGGAAGCAAGAAGGCTGAAAAAGCATGAATACTGCAAAACATGGATGGCACCCAAGGTAAATGGGTTTGATGAATATTGCAGAGTGTGGGTAAGAACATTATGAAATTGAAACTATTGTGCTTTATGAGGTTTAAGCTATTGTGCTTGCTTTACAGAAGACAGAATCTGTCCCAAGGTTAAAGAATGTTATGGCACATTACCATGACACTTCAAGACTCACATGAAAGTCCAGAATTCCCTTGTCCAATGAGTTGTATAACAAGCACAGAATGGAGAGGGTTCCTTTCTGCACAAAATTAAAATCTGACAGTGAGTCAAGGGCAGATGACACATAGAAACAGGAGGTGGGAAATAGAAGGCATTGCCTATAAGGGAAAATGAGGCTTCTATCAAGCAGTGCCCAAGCCATTGTCAAGGTTTTAAGAGTTCAATACAGCAGGCAGAGTTTTAAGGAGAAAGCGGAAAGATGTCAGTGAATCAGCTTTGCTAGTGTTGCCAGTAAATTGTTCCTGAAACTGGTAAATGAGTGATACCTGGATTGGAAGATGCAGTGTCAGAAAGTGCAGTGTGATGTGATTGATGTGATGTGATGGGATGTGATGTGATGTGATGTGATGTGATGGGATGGGATGTGATGTGATGTGAAGGGGCTGGTAGGGGAAGGAGTGCAAAGAGTGGACTGGGAGTGTTTGTGACAGCATTTTGCATGATCTGAACACGTGTGCATTTATTAAGGCCAGAATTAAATGCAGAATGAATATAGGCTGGTGCTCTTTACTATGGGTATGGGTAGAAAAATGTGTTTTATAAGCTTTGTTAGAAAGATCTGCACCCAGAAGTGAGAGAAAACAGGTCACGCATAAGGTGACATTGATGTTACTCAATTTGAGTGGCAAGGGTCGCAGCATTTTTGCTCAATTAATGAGGGAAGGGGGCTTTGGAAACCACAAGTCTGTTACAGTGATGTTTGGCTTAAAATGAGACATTCACAAAGTGATGGCTGAGAGACTGCTCAATATTTTGTATTTGAACATAAATCTGGAGTTACATCACTGTTCAGCAAACAAGAAATCTCATACAATGCTATTGACTACAATGATGATGGTTTTTTTTAAGGCCATGCATCTAGTTTTTCTTTTACCACAATTATTGGTCTCCTGTTTCATTGGAGACACTGATTCACATATATAGCACCAGATCACTAACAGGGCTTATTCCCAGAGTTGTGTTTACAGTACTGGTATGATGAAGTAGATGGGGATGAAGTAATGGGAAAAATTGCATAGTCATGTTGATGTATGCAGCATTAAATCCCATGATGCCTGCCCAGGGAAGGGCAAAATTGGTTTTAAAAGTTGATTGAAGAAATTAAAAAGATAAAAACCATATTTTAAATTGGATTAATTTGAAATATACTGTAAAATCAGTTAGGACTCATCTGGACTGTATTACCTGTACTGTTGCATGTGTTCCCTTCATGTACAATCTTGTCCTTAGCTTCTCCATTTTGAAAAATTACTAAAGATAGCCTGATGAAGTTTTTGCATGTCTGATTTGCCCACTTGAATAACCAAAAAAGAAGAGTTAAATGAAGAATTTGCCAAATGAACCTGAATGCCAGTTACTTCATTTCACATGTTGCAGTTCCAGTAGTGATTGTTTCACACACATTAATTTATCCTTTGGACTTTGGCTTCTGAACTTAAGTACAGGGTTTGAACTCGATGGGTTGCACAAATGCATAATGAGAAAGTTAATTTCTCCACTAATATGAGGCTGACCATAGCTCTGCCCTTACACTGCATTATTTCAGCAGGAAATATCTGCAGGACTATCACTATGAAACAGTTCTGCTGGCTAAGCAAATGTGGAGCAGCACAGACAGGAAGAAGATAAGTAGAAAAAAATGCCAATTTAAATGCTGAAGACCAATTTAACTAACCTTAATTTGTTTTAAAGTTTAAATATTTGCTCATTTGCAATATTTGCATGCACTCTTTCATGGCCCACAGCACTGCGCATGTGGGTTTCTCTGGTGTGATGTGAAGAAGGAGCATGGTTTGCAGGTCAAGGGGTTTGCTGCCTGTGAGAAAGGAAAGGAGGTCACAGCTGAATGCCTGATCCATGTGTGCTGTCACTTCCTTAGTGCCCGTGCAGCATTTCTGGTGGCCGTAGCTCCCACCAGGGTGGTGGCACAGGGCCTGAACACTGGCTGCCGGCCAGCCCGCAGTGCAAGGGCTGCAGCTGCCACCAGCCCCTGCTTGTTCAGCCAGCACTGCTCCACTGAAAAACCTGCCAGGCTCCTAAAGGGTAAAAATAGCAGAGAAAAAAAAAAAGAGCAGCTCTTGCACAACTGTGCCAACACAACCCAGCGTGCCTTCCGTCTCAAAGCGAACAAAAAAAAAAAGCTACAATGGAGAACGGCAAAGCCATCCACCACCTGTAATTTTTCATGCAGTCACTAAAAATACAAAATCTGCAGTATTGCTATCCTCACATGCATGGCCTGAGCAGGGGGTGTGTTGCAGTGCACTGGGGGAGTTAAAACTGTGATTTTAGGAAGGGAATGTTTGTGTTTTTCTGTTGATTTTCATGATTATCTATAGTTCTAGCGATTATCTGCAAAATAGGGCACGCTGTGTTACGAGTAATACATGTATGCTGTGGCAGTGAGCCAAGCCAGTAATTGAAGGTCAGGGATTGTTTGTTGAGTGCAGTTCAGTGTGCTGCCTGATTCCATAGGGGACTGGCAGTGCCAAAGAACAAAGGCACCTCTGTTCTGCAAGCTTATATAGTATGGCTTGTTTGACAGAGCTCAAGCCCAATTGTGAGAAGAAGCAAACAGTAGTAGAAAACAGTGCTAAAATAATGTGACTACTAAATAAGCCTTTTAAAAGTGTAGTATTTTGCAAATGTCAAAACCAGGCTTGGTAAGACACTAATTTTTAAAATCCTTATTTTAAATTGGGTAGTACCTTTATATGGCAAATCTGTGTTTTGTTAAGGACATACACCTATATATTGTAGTAAATTTTGTAAGTAGTAATGGTATAAATGTCACTTCGTTGCATTAGTCTTAACATTAACAATTCTACCAGTAGTAAAAACCACCTTTTTTTACTTCCAAAAGGTGTTTTACCACTTCGTCGATTTTTCCTGAGCATGTCTTTAAGTGAAACTCTTGGAACTAGAGTTGCTGAGTTAGTATTCCATGCATAACTGGTGCAACTTGAGAATTTTTAGCAAAATCCCTCTGTGCTAATGAATTGGTTGTGCTGGCCTGGGTATTAATATTCTTTGTTACTAAGTCACAGTCTATTAATAAAGCTTTGTCCAAACAGGCAAACTTGCCTGTCCTCCAGACCATCTTGTGATTTGTATTTTAATAGTGTGTGTCTTGGATATTAAGGATTACCTGCTTTGACAGTTGCGCTACATACCACACAGCTATCATAGCACCATTACTTCAAGAGTAACATGAACTATGTTGTGCTCTGTAATTGGCATCTCTCATTTGTTTGCCCTTCCTGAAATAGCTATTAAGTGGCTGGGCTCTTAAGAGAAATGGTAAAACAGAACCTAAAACTGTATGTGAAAGGTGGGAATCTGGTGGTAGAAGTAGTATGCCTTTGGATGCTCAGTAATTCTTGGAG
The DNA here is from genome assembly GCA_013399455.1 of Anthoscopus minutus. Classification (NCBI taxonomy): domain Eukaryota; kingdom Metazoa; phylum Chordata; class Aves; order Passeriformes; family Paridae; genus Anthoscopus; species Anthoscopus minutus. The sequence goes on from VWYI01012239.1 coordinate 11,855, forward strand.
GTAATCTAAAATGTGCTCTAAAAGTTAAATTGAAGATCATGCAAGTACAGAATTAAGTTTGGAAAAAAGACTTTGTTAATTGATTACTTTCCAGAGTCTGAGTTGCAAGATATTTTCATGTGTCAGCTATTACTGAGAGGTCAAATTTTATTTTTTAGAGGTGATGAGGCCTCTGAAGGACCAAGTCTGTAAAAGACTGTCCTGCTCATTTAACAAGTGGCTCTGTTGCTGTTGGGTGACAGATAACAAGGCATACTTCCACTCTAAAGGGGGAACAGCAGGGCAAACTGCAGCCCCAAACCTGGAACTGTGTTGCAGTTTGCTACTGCATGACCTCTCTCGGTACTGGTGAAAGTGACTGAGGTGTAGTAACACCCCTACTCAGTGAAAGGTGGTCTGGACAAAAAGGAAGTGAAAGAAAATCAGGTCAGAATGGTGTCACCAAGATGTTAATTTTTTTCTCTGGAGATAAGGCAGTGCAGCCCTACCATGGCATGGATGGGGCAGGAGATGTGTTTTGGGGGAACTAAGGAGGTTAATGAGCCGTGTTCTGCTGGTGGTGAGCCCTGAGTGGATCTGGTGAGGGGCTGTGGCAGGGGCACTAGAAACTAGAGGAGCAACTATCCAGTCTGAGTGGTCAGGAATAGATGGAGGCTGCTCAAGGCACTGTTGCCTCCCCCTCAGCCTTGCTGCCATATAAGGCTGCTCAGCTGCCTGTAGCCAGCCAGGATGGAAGATCACTTAAAAAGGAAAATCAATACAATAAACTGCCTCTGCTAGTGTCCTTTCCAAGCAAAATCCAGGAGTCTTGTAGTTATGTGGTTTGAACATAGGCCATGTACAAGTAGCCTGGTTCCTGCCCTTGCTTGTGTGCATGCAATGTCAAGAACTGTTATGGAAGAAAACCAGTTTGCAGGAGAAAAGCCTGTGGTGGCTAGAGAGCCTTTCAGTTCAACTTTAATGTTTAGCTGTACCTAAGTATTTTATTTGAGAGATTAGTATGTTATAGCATTCCAGTGCACCTTTAAGCTTACATCATTTGGAATAATTCAAGATGAGAACAGAGATGTAGTCATGCACTGATTTCCCATTATTCTCATACTTTCTTGGCAAATGACATGCTTTGTATTTTTTCCATGGAGTGAAAAATGTACAGCTGTTTATGTTTAAAGAGTTTGGGGAAAACAAGTATCTCTATCGAAACCTCCCTTGTTATTATTTTTCTTTATTTTTGTTCTTTTACTATCCATGTTTATGTATGTGAGCTAAGCTCAAGGAGTATATTACAGGTGTTTTTACTAAATTTCTCTCTGGAAGCCATTTTCTCATTACGAAATGTCCCCCAAACTTTTTCCTCCTGGACTATTCAGTTGAAGTTTTCATTTGAACTGTAAACAGCTAGTTAGTGACATCAACTTGTGCTGGAAACTGCGAAAACACGTGAGTTTCCTTTTTTTTGGGGGGGGAGGTTGTGAGGAAGAAAATAGGTTGTATACTAAAAATGAGAAAATTGAATTGTGCTTGAAAAGTTTTCCACGAATTCCCGGGCTGTGTGTCCCCGCTAAGCAGAGTGTGCTGTTGGCGAAGGCTTTAGGCTGCACAACCTCGAGTCTGGCCGCGCAGTGGGGCGCAGAGCTGCCCTCCGCCCTCTGCTTCTTGACCCAGACCAGGCCCTGAGATCATGCCTGACTCGCCCTTCTTTTTTATCAGTTGTTGTTTTTTTTTTTCTCCTTTCGGTTGAATCTGGACGAGGTGCAACCCTCGCTTGCGAACCTTCCAAAGCCCAGCCGCAGGAGGAATAGGGAACAGATTTTTAAGGCCGGGCTCAGCCTCGCGGGGATTGGAAGCAGTGAGGCTATAAACTAAGTTTGAGGCTGTGGCGCGGAGCAGCAGCAGCACGACGCTCTCGGTTCCCGGGACCCTCGGCCGCGCTCCGAGCCATCGCCACACGTGTCCCGGGGCTCCGCCCCCCAGGGACGTGGCCGCGGGCCGCGCCTGCCGAGCGCCACCTCTTCCTGCGGCGTGCTCTCCTCGCCCGACGCTCAACTTGGTGTTCCTCACTGGCTCCTCCCGCCTCGGCGCCACGCACTGTGTGCCCGCCCTTATGTAAGCGGCGGCATCGGCGGCGCGACATGACCCAGCAGCGGGGACGCGCCGGGGACTCCGCAGAACGCGCAGTTGCGCGATAGTCCGCGCCGGCCCTACAAAGGGCGGGCGGTGGGTCCTCCTCCTCCCTCTCCGCTGCCTCCTCCTCTGGCCCTGCAGTCTCCACCCCTGACAGGGCCGCCCGGCCCGACCCGGAAGCGGCGAGGAGAGAACCATTTTCCTTGTGAGTTCAAAGGCGGAGGCGGGTGTGGAGGTCCTGCGGGCTCGGCTGCCGGGCGAGGTGCGTATCGGCCGACGAGGAGGGGGATAGTCCATCGCTGTGGTTCGGGGGGTGCGCCTCCGTGGCTTCCCCACCTCGGGAGACATACCCGTGTGGACACTTTAACTTTGCGACGGGCGCCTTTGTTTGGCCTCCGAGGCTGCTGAGGCGGAACGGGCCGCATCGCCGGCCCGGGAGGCTGTCGTGGCCCTGAACCCTTCTCTATCCTATTCCCGTGGAGCGGCGCACGTGACGAACGGGTTCCTGTGGGGGCGCGCGCAGTGGGGTACGCGGCCAGCGGCGGCGGCTTTGTGCGCGGCCCGGCGGGGACGAGAGCGCGGCGACCCTGGGACAACGTGAGTACCGGGCATCTCCTGCACCCATAGAGGCGCGCAGGGCGACCTGCGCCCCTCGGGAAACGGGAGAAAGGGAGTTAAGGAAAAAATTGAGGTTCTGTGGTTTTTTTGTTTTTTTTTTTTCCTTTCTTCGATTAAAATTCTGCCGCTAAGGCAGGGTGCGGCAGGACTCGGTGCCGGCCGTTAACGGCACGGACCCCGCCGTTAGAACAGCCGTGGGCGCCGTTGATGCGCCCTGCCGTGCAGCTGCTCCGGCGTGCTGCCGGCCTGGCTGGCTCTGCCTTCTCCCCGCGTCTCGACGGGTACTTCCTTCTGCTCCCCCTGGCAAAGGTCTCCCAGAGTTCCGCCTGGAATAACGCCTTGGCTGGAAACAGGGAACAGCAGTCCGTAGGGATTTCAGGCCGGGTAGTCCGCGAATGAGGAATCTCCGTGCTCGATTTTAATGTCAGATTTGCTTTACTTATAGTCTGCTCTTTTCCACTTGGTAATTCTGCCTTTGAGTACAAACCATGGCAACAAACAGCCGTTGGAAGACAGCTACAGCTATTTTGAATGCTTAAGTGTCATAATGAAAAGGTGCCAGTGTTTGCGCTATTGCAGACTAAACAGTAAGGCTAGAGAATAGTATGTGGAAAAGTTTACTGAATAGCACATAAAAATTAGGTTTAAATTATCTTTTCAATTTTTTTTTTGTTTTGAATAGGAAGAAGTATAGAATGTAGATGTTTTAGTGTAAGAATAAGCTTTCTAAACTACATTATTAAATCTTTAAAATTCTACTTAGTTTGCGGCATGAATTTATCTAGAAAGATTTTTTTAAAGGGTCACCGTGGTATATGTGCATAGTAGGATGTGCTTTTGTGGTGAAAAAAGCCAGCAGGCTTGAGGCACAGAGTGCCCAGCTAAGCAGGGAGTTCCAGAGAGGCAGCTGAGGCAGTGGTACGTGCAGAATGAGCTGGGCAGCAGCTGCGAGCTCAGCTGTAACCTGAGCATTTGCTGCATTGAGCCTTCTGGGTGTCACAGCCTGGCAGCGCCTAGGCTGCAGCAGTCGAGGTTTGGCTGCTCCTAGAGCCCCGGCCAGTGCCAGGGAACTGCCTACTTGCATGCTGGAAGCAGATTACCACCACTCCAGCTGCTTAATTGCACTAGGCAGAGGTAAAAATAACACTATGTGCTTGCTCACTACTGCTTCCTTGGAAAGCGAGTTCTGTGATGGCTGTGGGGGTTTTGGAAAGATAAATAAAGAGGTGACCTGTTCTATTGTGCATTAGAAAAGGCAGTCATTGGCCATTAGAAAAGGCAGTCACTGAGTAATCTGCTGAATGCTGTTGACTAATTTTGTGATTGTTTGCTGTGAAGTGATGATTTGGTAATTTATGTCTTCTAAAAAATTATTTGAATTTCCAGAAAGTCCAGAATCCAGTTCTCAGACTCAGTGCTGTGCCAGCTGCCTCTTGTAGGCAGGCTATTTCTGACATGAGCTGGGGTAAAATTATCGTGAGGGAGCAGAGTAAGAAACACACTTTATTCAGCATCAGTAAACTTGTTAGCAAACCAGCCAAAGAGAGTATGGTGTCTGTGTGTGTGTGTTCCTGGAGCTCCCTTCGGCTAAGCAGGGAAATCTGGGGGGGGGGGAAAAGTGGGATTTCTCCCCCCCTCCCCCAGGCAGTCAGTTAGAATAGTGGTAAAGCCAGATGTCACTTAAAACTCGAGTTGTGGTCCTTGGGAATTGGATTAAGCTTCCTTATATAAAGCTTCCTTTTACAAGCTACAAGTTTGAAAGGCAGATTTTAATTTAGAGAGGTTTGGTGTTTCTTGGTTTCTGCCAGTATGCTTGGTTGTCCCTAAAGTTGTGCTCCACTTTGAGAATGGAAAGAGGAAGCATCTGCAAGGAATTTTTCCTCTGAAAATCTGCAAGGAGTTTGTTGGACCTTCTTATATCTGTTTTCATGTTATTACATGCCTCACATGTTTACCTTTAATAGCTGACTCTTACCTGCTGTGCTTTTAGTCTGTTTTTCTTTGTGCACGTGATACATAGTGTGAAATTCAGCTTTATCTTCCATTTAAAATTTTTCAAATCCCTAACCTGTCCCCGTTTGGGTATCTGCTTGGTGGCCTGCCTATCTCATGGAAGTGATGAAGTCTGGACTTTGCTTTTTCCAAGAAGGTGTTTACGTAAGGGTGGTGTTTTGTTGTTCTTTGATAGTAGGAATGTTTTTTAATAGTGTTTGAAAAATCTCAAGTTGTGTGCAGCTGAGCAGCTAGCCACATAGGAGGAGGTGTGTGACGTGGCATGGTTTTGCTTTATTTATTTACATATTTTTCCTCTTTGCTTGTAGGATAGCCTGCATCCTCTGCATGAGTATTTTGGGGGTGTTGACCTGTCTTAGAGGCATAAATCTATGAAAGTAAGGGAGGCAGCATTATGTTTCTCTTCTCAGAATAATAACACTCGCAGATCTATAATTGGGACTAGTTATTTTAATATCAATAGGAAGATAAACCAGTGGCTCACATGTACCTGAATCTGTAGTGTTGTCTGAATTCTAAATGATAACTGCAAGCCGCATTACGCACAGTTTCATTTCAGCTAAGGATGTGGTATGTCCTGTTGTCTGGAGTCAGAAGCTCATTTCTTGACCTGAATAATAGCTCAGAAAGTTAGAAAGAATGCAGTGTGTAAAAAGTAGAACAATGTGAGGGAAGACATGGAGGCAGATTAAGAGCTGAAAGACTACAACATTGGCTTTTTCAAAGAAACATGTGTATGCTTGTGAGTGTATACACTCAACACTGCAGTTTCATAATGTGAACTCCACCCTCTCTTAACCATTAGCAATACAAGATCCATTATAGGAAAGTGATGCAAGAGCAAAGGCCCTTTGTTACCAATTAGAGGTTAAATAATTATTTACTGTTTGGACTCTGTAGTTGGAATATTGTCATATAGTGTTGCTCCTCCAGCACTTTCATCTAGTTACCTGTTGTAGGGATGACTGACTGGTAGAGAGGTTTGGCTTTTTTTCCTTCCTTATCTGAGAAAGAGCAGCAGCTGAAGTGAAACATTAAATAAAATGAAAACAAGAATGCTGTGCTTTCAGTCAGAGCATTTGTGGAATTTGATAGATTTATTAGAAAGTTTAATGTATCTCCCATGAAGTAGTCTCTCATTTGTTTAAAGTGCCAAAGCTGAAGGTCCAGAGACACTTGTGTTATATTTAGCCTGATCGCAAAGCAGCACCTTTGAAAGTAGGTAATGAAGCCTGAAAAAACCTTGAGCTCTCTTACTAGCTGCTTTCAGACCTAGCTGAGGGCAGGTCACTGGCTCTGCTGCTGCCCTGCTTAGTGGCTTTTGATTGCTTTGTGCCTCAGTTTTCCCATCTGTAAATGGGTCATGGTGATCCTGCCTTCCCCTTGTAAGTACTTGGGGTCTGTTGCTGTGGGGTGCTGCTGCAGGATGTTGCATGTGAGCTGTGATAGCAGCATTTTACAGATGTTGGTATAGCATTTGCACAGTGCTCCATGTGGTTTGACCTGCCCTTGTTTCTCCTCTTTGTCTTTTTCTCCTGCATTTTAAATTTAGAATTGGTCTCAAAGGGCTTTTTTCTTTTCCTGTTTTCTCTCATTACTATTTTTTTGTCCTGTAAAATAACTTTCCTCTCATTTTTTTGCCCTTCCATGTTTTTTCCCTTTGCATCCTGCATGTTCTTTCTGCCAGTCATTTCTTTTGTTCGCTGATGTCTTCCTCTTGCTATTCCTGTCTGTCCTCAGAGCAGCATTTCTCTCCTCTCCATCCGCTGGGATTTCCTCATCACCTGACTCATCCCCAGTAGGTACATCCCCACTCAGTCATGCTCTCCTTGTGCTTCTGTTCCAGGAAACTTAGCCAGCAGGGAAGGGGACTGCCTGCTTGTACCCTCTTAGGGGAAATTCACTGGAGTCATGGCACCCTCCCTGCTTGCCTGCTGCATCTGCTGTGCCTGGATGAAGGCAGGGGGTTTGGGCAAGGACTGTGTGAGGTTGTGAAGGAGCCTCTGACTTCCTGCTCCCTGTTCTCTCTGCCTGGCTTTTCCAGCAGAGCTAGGAGATTTCTTTCTTCCTCCAGCAGCAAGGGTCATCAGCACTTTGTTGCTTTCCCAGTGCACGGGGTGAATCAGGAAACCTACTGGCTCTGCTGTGAATTGCCCATACCCAGTGCTGTGAGCTCAGAGGGCATTGTACTGGAGCCGCTGGTTGCTGCAGGGAGGAGCAATTGCGGGGGCGGCAGGAGCAGAGTCAGAACAGTTCAGAGATGGGCAGGGAAACGAGATGGTTGACTTCAGGCAAGGTGAACGATTTCAGAACAGGAAGAGGGGGGAGGGATTTCTCTGCAGTCTGCTTCCACTTGAGCTGTCCTTAGTATAATCACTGCTGTGCTAGCCGGTCCTGCAGGTAGGGGAGAGAATCTGCAGACTGAGCTGTGTGTTTAGGATGGAATGGTGTTCCTGTACTTTCAGCTTCTGTGGTAAACAATCTTGCTGAAGCATAGTGAAGGAAAGGAAGAATGTATGGTGTAGTTCTTTTTTTTTTTAACCGGTTGAAAACGGCACAAAGGAATAAAACAACAGGACACAAAATCCTACTTTCTTGTATAACTAGTAACTGTTACTCTGTTTTAGCTTGTTTTGATGGAAGAATACATCAGTATTTATGCAGTTTTGGAGGTTTGATGTGCTGAGGGTTTTTTCAGTTGCCTAATTTTATCTTATTTCCTCCATAGACATTCAAGCCCTTGGTTGGAAAAAGTGTATACAATTCAATTACTGCAGTTGAATTCCTTGTGGACAAACAGCTGGATTTCATAACTGAAGATAGTGCCTTTCAGCCCTATCAGGTAAGAAATTTGACTAGTGTATAAGTACCATTCATTTAACTTACTTAAAATCCATGATTTTACTATTAAGTGCATTTCATGTTCAAATTCTGTGTTACAGGAACAATTTCCTATTGGTTATTGTTAGAGATTGTTCCTTGTTTTGTGAAAGATTATATATGATTCTAGCTAATCTGATTGTGTCAAGGGGTACTGTGCCACAAATATTATGGTAGCACCTTCAGTATTTTGACTCCTTTAAAGGTTAACCAGTACTACTAATTGTAGAGCAGATAGATGATAGTATCCCTCCTTCTGAAGCTTTCATTTCCAGGTCATTGCATGATTACAGTGATACTACACTTACTGATTTTTTGTACTCTTGGAAAATGAATAGCAGAAAGTAATAAACTCTCTTCTTACAGTTGTTTTTAAGCATGCTAAAATTTCCAGTATCCTTGATTTTAATGCCTCTCCATTAATTAGAAACACATTAATATATTGATGTGTGGGTATTTAAAGAACGGGAGAATTAGTGCTTTCCCCCTTGCTGCTTCAGAAGAAGGTCTAAAAATCTCTTCTTTGACAAATAGAAGAATACTTCAACTTCTGCTGAAGTGATTGCAATTAAAATAACCATCAATTCTTCCTTAGGCTTGGATGGTACACTGCTGATAAAATATATTTTCTAAGAAATAGTACTTAGAGGCTTGGAATAACAGATGGCCCTGAATAAACGCTATGTAATTTTGTCCTGACACCCCTTCTTCCCTCCTGCTTCACCATGATGTGTTTTTTTTTTTTTCCCCAATGCCAAATATAGGGCTAGGAAAAGAGAGTGGCTGATAGAGAATCCTAGGGAAAGGAGGAGGAGGTTCAGTTCATGGAAGGGCTGGTGCTTTTGTGTGTCTGTGGTAGGGAAGCCAAATGAGTTGAACATTTCTCATCAGGGTGAGGTTATGTGTTATGACTCTAGCTGCTAGAACAGCTTGGCTCTGCCACAGACAGTAGTTCCCATTGTCAGACCCCACGCTAACACCTTCAGTCCTCTAAATCAGGACAGCCTTGATTTTTGAGCATGGGAGGGGGGACACGGTGCAGGGGAAAAAGCCTCTGATGTTCATGAGGTGAGCTGGATTTGCTTAGGGTGCATCCACTGCTGTGGCTTCTTCCACGGAGTGGGGTCGGGGGTGGGAGGGTCAGGATGATGTAACATGGAGTGGGATATCCTTTGGCAGCAGTGACCTCTTAAATCATCTGAGCCATGAAGTGTAAATTCGCCCTAGGAGTCCAAGCCACTATCTTCCAGATTCATTTACAAAGCAAATACTAGTGCTAGTGTCTGTCCTCTGCCTGAAATCTGTCGAGATCATGTGTCTGATAATGCTCATTACAGTAACAGTAATCAGTCTCCTTTGGCAGTAGATCATTTCTGATCTGAACAAAGCAAGCTGAACATAGGAGACTGGACATAGGACTGACTTCTGTTAAACAATGCTATTGCCAGGCAGTGAAATAGCGATGCTCTGTGCATTTTAGGCCCTTCAAAGAATATTAACTGATAGAGCATTAGACTTGTAAGCACTTTAATTTGGGAAGGTGCATTCAGGTTGAAGGTGCTATTTTTAAAAATGTGTCATATGAACAGCTGACTTCACTTTATGTTGATCGGTAATACTGAAATTAGCAATTTTTGCAACTTCACTTCTCAAAGAGATACTCACCAAAAACTGCTACAAAGCAGTAACTTGTCAAAAATAGTTCCGGAGATAAGCTTGCTCTCCCTAACTGTTGCCCTCTGTTTTTGACACATAGAAGGCAATTCTGTATAAGAAGGCAATTCTATGTATCATTTGACACATTCGTGGAGCAAATACTTACCTATTGAAATCTGAGATGGAGGCTGTTGATCTGTATCCATCATGATTAGTTTGGTGACAAGATACTTAAATTTTAACATTACAAGAAGTTTGGTGACAGAGATTCCTTTAAAAGTACTAAGGCACCCAAAATTTGCATTTTAACTGGATATTCCTTTGATATTGAGTGTAGTGGCATAAAACAGCATTGTGCTCACTGATGAAGAGTGCAAAGATGTCTTTATTTGAATGATTATAAAAAACTTGAGAAATGTTTTTCATAGGAATGCTCCTTTGCAGGGCTAGCAATATCTCGGTGCCAGGTTTCACAAGTTGACTGTACAGATAAGAGGTTTACTGAATGATAATGTATTCAAGAGACTAGAAACCATATGTACTAACAGTATGGTAGACAGGAATATTAGCTTTATTACTGAGGCTTATTTTCTGCTCAAAGATACCTGAACTGGGAGGATTGTTCCTATTCCTTTTGCATGCTATTTTTTGTTAATGGTGAAAGATCACACTTAGTGACTTTAGTCACTTATAGTGAGGTAGTTTGTCCTTGTACGTTTTTTCTGAAAGAACTCGCTTTTCTTTGGCCTCCCTTTTTGCTGTAATACCAGGTCCTAGATAAATCTCTGCTAAACTTCCTGTTACTATCTACTTTGCAAAAAAAAGACTTTTTTGCTCCCTTGTTTTGTCTGGAATAGCATTGATCTGCTTGTGAGCAGAACACAGAACTGTGGAGTCATTCTTGGCAGGGATGAGTTAACTTGGAGTCTTCTGAAACGTTTAGTTTTTTGTTTAAGCTCTCATGGCTGCACATTTTCAATGTGAAGTCCTTAGAGACCTTGGTGACCTAAACGCTTTTTTATTGCGTTTTGCTGTTAGTGCCTAAAATTCCAACATCTTCCTGCCAAAACAAACAAAGTTTGAATTTGTGTGGGAAGACTCCATTTCACTTCAGATACAATTCTTAACTACTGACTAATCTTTCCCATCGTTACATAGACTCATAATTCTGGTAACGGGCGGCAGATGAGTATTTGGTAGAAGTTATGCTCACATCAGTTCTGTTCAAGAAACAGTAGTGTTTCACATTGGACCAAAAGGCTTCATGAAGGCTTCGTACTGCTGTCCAGTATAAAGGACAATAGCCAAAGCAAAGCAAACAGCACACTTGGCATCCTTTCAGACTTGGCAGGAAAAACAAAGTTTGAGTAGGCAAAGAACTAAATTACTGTCGTTACCAGAAGTGGTTCTTCCAGAATAAGATTAAAGAGACTTTGGCAGGACTTCTGGGGAATCGTGACCCATGCATTCCCATGCCATGTCTGCTCTTTGCATAAATAAATGTGTTTCAGTTGTTAAGAGATTCAGTGACCTTGCTAAGGGCTAGATGAATATTATTATTACAGGTAGGGCATGCCACTGCATTATATGAGCCCACTTCCATGTCTTCCCAAGACTTGCTATACCAACTATAACTATGAATTTGTTATTCACTGCTAAATGTTCATGTGATTCTTCTTTTGCCTTATGTGTGTGCTCCTTAGAATCCTGCCCTTCTCTTTAGAAAGTGCCTTGATTCTGTATGTATGGTGCCTTAAACACCAACCTACAACTTGTTTCCAACTGTTGCTTCATGGAAGATGTAAACTGTATTATTCTCTATGTGAAACTTGTGTGTGACTGAGTGACTCATTCGTTAATCTGGGATGGTCAGACCATTTAGTCATAGAGTTCTTTTTATGGTGCTGACGAGGGGATCTCTAGGATAAAGCAGATGTGAACGTTTGCTGTTGGGCTTTACTTAGCATGGAATGACAATTCTGCCCTTTGTAGGGAATAACAGACTTAAAGTTTACAACATGCATCTTTTATGTCAAATTATTATCTGTAGGAAGTGTAGTCTTGAAATGGACATGTAGGTTAGGTCATTAATTTGTATTCCACTTTGCATTCATAATATGTATGTTCTGTGTTTAAAAACACATGTGTAGTGGATTTAATAATGGCTCTTGCTATAGTCTGAAAATGATCACTTCTTCCAAAAAGCTGTTTTAAGGAAAAATTACAGTTAAGTTGACATATACAAGTGTGATCTAAGTCACATACTTCCGACTGAAGTAGTTTTCTGTAATAAGTTATTTGTACTGTTCAATGACATCTATATATGTCTGTTTTGTGATACACATATTAAATAAGGCAGCAACTAATCATACTTTAATTTGCATAAGCACTGTCATTTATTTGGAGGACTATAGATAGGGATGTGAAGCATTAAAACCTATCACATGGTATGTGTGACCTCATCAGAGTGATGTTTTTGTCCTGGGTGGTGTTTGGCACTGCCCATCACGGACGCTGTTATGCTCGAGTGTGTGATTCTGCTGTTGCTGGCTGAAGCAGCTGGAGTCAGCTGCATTATACTTCAGACAAGCAAATGAAGAATAGCTGTTTTATATCTTGTTTTTTCATAGTAAAATATGCTTGTGGAAACATCTGAAAGGACTCCTTTGCCCAAAGCACTGAGTACATTTCAGCTGTGTATCTGGGTCAGGCAGAGCAAGGGTGCATGATTGATTATATACTTCCAAATATGTACATACTGTGTGTGATAACATATTTCCAAAGGATTTCTGAGCACACAGAGCTGGAACAAATGTGCACAGTGGAGGCAGAACAGAATTCAAGTGGATTTCCTTCACAATCATTAAACTTCCTGCAAAGGGTATTTTACCAGTCAGGGAGGAAAGTGGAATGGTGTAGAGTCTTTAAAAAGTCCTCTTGCTTATTTGGTTTAAAAAGAAAAAATTCTAGATAGGAATGAATGTTTATGGTGAAAGCTCTCTTCAGGTCTTACACTCTCCTTCAAAACTTTTTTTTTGGTGATTTGGTGTTTTTTGGGGTTGATTCTTTTTTTCCTGGAAGATAAGCTTGGTTGCTTTAGGGTTTCAAAATTATATAGTGTGCCTGTCTGCCTTTGTGATGAAGGTTGCAGATGTAAAGATAGGGCAGTGATAAGTCCCTCATGGGAGGTGTTGCATGAACAATGATAGGCAACTGAACTTAGCTCTTTTTCTAAATGTGTGTGGCACATCTGAGTGCTGGCAGGTCAGATGTCTAACATGCCTTAAAGATCGTTGGAATAATAAACTTTCTCACTAATCATGAAGTTGGTACATCAGATACAGGACCTAATGTACTCATATCTTGATCTATTACAAGTTCAAGTAATAGATGCCATTAAGGAAGACTTGAGTGAAGGGCCATGGGCAACTCCGCTGCTCTGTTTTTCTGTTTGTTATGGGCAGACATTTCATATTTCAGACCTGGATGCCTTTGGGTTCCATGACTTGTTTGCTTGTAAGAGCAAGAAAGCTGGGCTTTTATAGTAATGATATGTACACATAAAAAAATTCTTTAAACCTCTTGAAACAGGGATAAAATAGCATTTTTCTGTCTGTATTTTAAGCACCCCATAATTAAATGTGCACTCATCTTTCAGACTTCTTTTACTTTAAGCTTCAAGCTTAAAAATAACTACTGCAGTTAAAAATTGCTTTTGCCATAAACTTGCACGTCCACTGATGAGGCAGGCAGGTTGGTCCCACACTTTGAGGTTGCCAGAAGCAGCTCAGGAACTCTGGGTGCTGGCCAGGGAACCTATGTGCTCCCCTCCTGCTTTCGGTTCCTCCACAGGCAATCCAGGCACGCCCAGTTTTCTGCATCTTGAACTCCTCTCAGTCTTGTGCTGAAGAACTGTCTTGATTGTTTCCCATGTCTGTGGACCACCCATAAGGAGTCCAGCTGGCTTCCCCTGGCAGCCTTGTAAAGAGTGATGGTCTAAACAGCTTGTTACCGACACATCTAAGTGTAAGTGTATGGCTCCAACGTGCAGGGAAGCAAAAAGCTGCATCCAGCTAGAAGTGGGTCAGATGACTCATACCAGTCCTCACTCCCATTAGAATGTGCAGGACAGAAGAGTTTCATCCTAGTGCTCGCAAAAGGAGAGAAATAAGGGAGGAGGGATTGGTGCCCTCCATTTAAAGAGTCAGAGGGACATGTATATCATCTGCCCTAAGCCTGTATTTGTGCATCTCTTTGAAAAAGAGCCTCCTGTTTCTCAAAAGAGGTAGGACACCTATCTGTTACACCTTGATCTGTTAAGAAGTAAGGGCTTCAGTCACTTTTTTTTCTCTTTCAGCAAGGTTTGATGTGGGAGTGGAGTTCTTCAGATCTAGCAAGCCTTAGGGAAGTGAGAAGTGTGGAGGGAAGGCCGTCAGTCAGCAGGAAGGTGACGTAGCTGCCACGAGTAGTGTGGCTCATCCAGATGAGAGGGAGTTCAGGTGAAGCTGCTGAAGCTGTGGGAAGGTACACAAGAGAAGGAAGGGGGAAAGATTTGCAAGGTCCTTGGGATAACCTGCGGTAACCACAGTGCAGATGACATTGAATCCATAGGAAAACAGCTTTTCTTTCTCTCTCATATTCTTCCTACCATTTCTGAAAAATCAGTCAGCTCAATTATTTGATTTCATTAATCCTCTAGGAGGTAGTATTTAAGTAATTAAAAGTTTGGATTTCAGAATGGAAGAGATAGAACAAAACCTGCTTTCTTCTTTGAAGGTGCATATCAAATCTTTTTGCTGAAGTATTTTGGTACTTCTGAAAAGCCATGCTTGGGATTATGGAGTTTAAAAATCCATCCGGTATTTCTCAGTAAAAATTTCCTATGTTTGATCACAAGTTTTTTACCAGTAAAAATCCTTGGAAAATACCACACAGTAATAAGTGAAGGAAGCCGTATTCTTGTTCCGTGTCCTTAAAATTTCCATTTCATCTATTAAAAATGAAAGTTTAAAGTATTATGTGGTGGTTGTGACCAACCCTGCTGTAATCCAGACTCCCAGGTCAATTCCTAGAGAGGTCTCTTTCTCACATTCTAACTCGTTGCTGCTTTGTCCTGTGTTCTTGGCTTCCCAGGTTGCTCTTTGTTGGGATTGGGAATACTTGGTGCTTTTGGGATCCCAGAAGTGTGAATGCTTGTAAACTGCAGTGTTGTATGGGAATTTGTACCCAGAGCAGGAGGAGAGTAGGCATTCCTGTATTTCAGATAGAGGGAAACTTGAGTTTCATTAAAATGTGTTCTTACCCTCTCTTAAATTAAGCCTTATCTTGACAGGATAAATACAATAGCTCATTTGCTGAAGTGCTCCGGGGTTGGTTTGCTTGTAACATCCCTTGGATACAATGTCCATTTGTTCTGGCTGCCACTCTAGACCTTTTTCTTACAGAATGTATTTTTGAAATTGCACTAATACAAGTAGTAATTTGCAGTCTGGGGTTACTGCTTCACAAGAATTGCTCCACAGCCTTTAGCAAGCTACAGTTAGTAGAGGTTGAGAGCTATAGCAATTCCAGATCTGTATATTTAATTCTTTTTCCAGGCCAGACATCTGTGGAGAAACTCAAGTAATTTTATGCCAACTTGAATTTTTAAAATTAAAACCAAATATGAATCTTGCTGTTTTCTTAGATGTTGGAATAACTTACTAAGGGCTTGTGGAGAGCTTGAGGTACAGAGCATTATTTATTTTTAACAATATACTAGTAATTGCAGTTATAAAGTCTTTTGACTACTATTATTTGGAAGTACTAACACCCCCCCTTCAATCTAGTAAATATTTCCTGTCTTTTGAATGGAATTAGAATTAGCTATTCTCATTCTTCCCCCGTAACCACTTCTATTTGAGTGTATCTGCTAGTATTATTGAGAGTAGTATTTTAATGGTTTTTTGCTGAGCAAGTGAGTTTAAATCATAGTAATTTCTGTGCATCTCACTAGTGATTACATTTTTTGTGATTTTAGTTAAGAATTTTAAGCATGCCATTTGGAAATTATGTTTCAAGCATAGAGGCAGAGGTTTTACCCCATTGGAACGTTTTCTTCCCTTTTTTTATCTTATCACCACATTATGCCATTTTGGTATACAGCAGATAAAATCAGTATGAAGCAGGTTTCAGAATGCGTAAGACTTGGCAGCTAAATTACAGTGCTTGACAGGCTTGAGCTTTTTCCTTTTTTTTCTCCAAGTGATGTAGTTTATTTTGAGTTATGACTTCAATAGGAATTTTTTGGTTCTGCATGCTAGGAGATATATGTATGAAAAAATACAGTGAAACAGGAGATTATTGTATCCATTTTAAACTCTGAATGATTTTCCTAAGTTTACCACAGGGAATTTATTGCAGCAATAACTGAAGCACCCCTGTTTTCTGATTAGCAATTTAAGCTTTCCTCTTTGCAAGACAGTCATCAGTTCTATAAAAGACATATCCATGGCTTTCTCCAGAGTTACAGAGAGCTGTAGTGTTAATCCAGCTATGATATGTGTTCCAGCTGGTCAGATCTGTTATTTATAGGGAAAATTTCTAATATGGCTCCAGCAGGTCATAACAGAGCTCTCTACATGGAAAAGACACTGCTGTCTTAAATCCTATTAGAAATTTACTCTGAAACAAAGTTCTCTGCAAATACAGTGATACTTTTAAAATGTGAGAAAAATGAGTTTTATTTTGATCTACTTTAATAATACCAGCATACATGTATTTGTATTCTGAGAATTGCATTTTCAAGTAAATCCCTGAAAGCCACTTGAAAATAAAACATTAATGTAATTCAGTGGACTAAAACACACTGGATTTCAAGAATGTTTGGGTGGTATCTGATGTATTCTTTTTGCCTTAAAAAAAAAAAAAAAGGAAAAATATTTGTATTACTTGTGGGGATTTGGTTTCTGCCCATAATCCTCGTGAGTTACAGAGAAAAGGAGCAGGAAGGTTGTATGTTTCCAGAGTTTCTAATCTGGTAAATAGAATTCAGAATACCTGCAGAAGAGACTAGATAGCTGTGTGGTTACTGTTGGTATCTAAGCCGATGGTAGCTCAAATTCCAGAGCAGAGAGTCATTCACCAGAGTGATACACTGATGGATATCTCTAGGAGGTGGTGTTGATTTTAGGAATTGTCATCATATTGACATGGGCAGTTTTCTGCAGTTTTCTTCTGCAGAACTGAATTGAGAGGCCTTTGCTCTTCGCTTCAGTAAACTCTCAGTTACCAGTAGTCTTGTCAAGGAATATTGTATTGCTGAGTAATGCAACTGCTAAATATTTAATGGAGGTGATTACCATGAGCTAAGAGATGACCTGTCCAATCAGTCATTTTCTATGGTACACAGCCCTCCAGCTGCTGCAGATAACCTCTGCTGTCCCTTGTGCAGGGAAGATGTGGCTATTGTAAAGTGGTCAGTGTCAGAGCAGGCCTCATATCTTTGCTTGATTTCTGATTGCATTAGACTGCCTTTCTAGCAGCCCACTAGTCCAGACAACTAGTGAGCAACAGAATGTACTTCCTTTTTTGCTTAAAGATGCTTTTATCCGTGCAACTTGTCCTTCAGCTGATGTAATTAGATCTTGTTGAATACCTTCTGGAAACTGTTCACAATTCACAGGGTGTCTGATTCTCAGTTTAAATTTTAGTATCAATGTACAAAACAGATTTCTTCAATTTACTTACTTAGCAGGCCTCAGACATCATTTGTTAGCATCAGCTTCACTCTGCTAATTGCTTGCTTCAGGGAAATGTCTGAAATTTGAGGTTTCTTTTCCCATAGTGGCAGTGAGTTGCTTACTCACTCAAAGGCTTGTTCCAGTATTGCCACATAACTGAGTGGCTTAGGACAAGTACTCCCTCCCTGTGTTTCTTACAATTGGAAAAAACAAAATGCCAAATTAGTACAAGTTACATATTGCTGAGATGGTGGTGGAGTCTGCCATGAGGAAGCGGAAGGAAATGTGATTCAGTGGAAAATAAAAGAAAAGCAAATATGTGGCTATGTCATCAAAATGAAAGAGAAGGTGGACATAGAGTAGTGTAGTTCATTTGACCTTTATTTGTCTGTATGTGAGAGAATGTGAGAATGTAAGTGTTCTAGGTGGAAGCTGAGACCCTTCTGTTCTGTGGATAGAAGCCACTTTTTTGGGAGAGTCTTATATGCTAAAAGATACCTGACTGTAGGGGAAGAGTTTTTTTTTCTGACCCAGATTGTCCTAGCTGCTCAGAGAGAGAGAGTAAGATCATTCAAGAGCATAAGGGTCATCTACTTTTTTAATCTCTGTTTTCAAGTGCAAGACTATTGCAGATGCCACTAGAACAGTTTTTAGGCTGGTTTTTGACAATATTTGTCTAACCCAGGTTTGGTTTTGCTTATCCATTGGTTGTTGCTTACTTTCCTGCTGGATGTTTACCCTGTCCATGTTCATGCTGCTGTGATTTCCCCTCTGCCTTCCCATATCAGATTGTCATTTACAGATAGAAGATCAGTAAACTGACTTGTAAAATACAAGTTTTACACCATTCCCATTTCACCTGAGGTATTGATAGTTTTATAAGAAGGCAAATACTTTTGTTGATTTTTATGTTACTAAGTTAAAATTATGGAGAATATTAGACTACAAGTCCGATTTTTTTTCCCCTGTATATTTATGTTCCTAATGCTAATGTATCAGTTACGCTTCCAGAAGTGAGCAAATCAGTGTAATGATGCATCTTCAAGCCTGAAATTAGGACTTGGAGAAGTGTATATAGCCTTGATACCCTGATTCTCAAACCTGATAATTAAAATTTTAAAATCAGTTTCAACTCTTGAGGTAAAATGAGGAAGGGAGTAGGAGTGTGTGAGGAGAAGTATTATGCATAGAGAAGAGTGGGGAGCAGTAGAAAAATCGTTGGTAGCTTTTCCTGAGAAATGTTAACTTTACTGACAGTTGGAAAATCACTAAATTTGTATTCCTCATCTTTTTTCCCCTTGCAATTTTAACTTCCTACTTAGAGAAACATAGTTGTTCCTGTTACACACTGAAAATGATTTATAATCTTTAAATGTTTGTGGTCTGAAATGTCTATAAACATTTGTTCTTGGAACAGTGCATTCAGAGCCCCTTGCTGGATAGCAATTAGTTATCTCCCTTGTCTGTCCTAGACCCTGCATGCAGGGCTAGCATCAGTGCCCATCCCTACTTTCCCCATACAGCCATGCCTCTGCCCACGTGTAAGTAGGGCTGACCTCGGCTTGACTTTGTTTCTGGTTTAGAGGTCAGGGTTGTGCCTTCAAGCTTGACTTAACTGGTTCAGATGTAGCCCAGCAGCTGCCGGGTTTGAATGAGGTAAATTGTGACTGTGCGCTCAGAACAGCAGAAAATAGGTCAAGTGTGGGTTGGGTTTACATAGAAAGCACTAGCGTCGGCTGGTAAGCCTAAGCCTCTTCTCTCAGCTCAGACAAAGCCGTTTAAGGTAAACTGGGAAGTTACAATCTCCCCAAAAAAACTTTTTAGCCTTTCTAGCTTTGCAGCCTTGGTGTTTGTGGGTGGTGTTACCCTCGATGAGAAACGTGGAGTGGGAGGGAGGTTGCCCTGGTCGTGAGTGGATGTGTTCCCCAAAGCAATTCCCCCTGGAAAGGTGTTGCTGGTCTGGTTGTGTGGTGCATCACAGCCCTGCAGTGCCTCTTTGACCTCCTACCCACCAGCTGCAGTGGCAGGGCAGCTGGGGTGGCCTTTCACTTGTCAGAGAGAAATCAGGAATATACTGTTTACCAGTGGTTTATGCATGCTGTGTGTTTGGAAAGAAGCTGCAGGAGATCTGTATTTAGTGATTTTGGTGATTTCCCTCCAAAGTTCTTGTATGGTCTGTGTGGCAGCCACAGTGCTTGCCTGGTAATACCCTCAGGGATGTCAGTTGCTGCCAGTTTTTCTGTGTTTTAGTTGTATTCTTTTGGCACTGAAAACAAAGTTTGGTAGCAGGGCAGGGAGATACTACCGGTTCATAGATTATGTTCTTGTTATCATCTTTGGTATTCTGCCTGTCTGCATTTTGTGTGCTTTTTCTTACTCTGATGCCAAGCAGGACAATGTTAAGTTTGAAAGTTTGTTAAAAATTACAGTCAGATTACAGATTACTGATAAAATTGCAAATGTCAAGTGACATGATCAGTAAAAGATGAAAGAAACAAAAAAGGATGTTGCTGATTATCAAAAAATGAAAATAAGGAGGGAGTTGTACAGGCCTGCTTCCAAATGAGGGGTAAAAATTGGCATGAATGTGTTTGAGGCTGGGTTGCAGGTACAGTATTTAATCTTTTTTATGGGAGAAAATTAAAAATTGCATTAGTGGACTAGCATAAATTCTCAGCAGTTTAGGTTTTAAAAGGTGCTTTTTGCTGCTACTGTTCTGCCCTCTAAAGACTTGAGGCAATTGGTAGGGATTTTTGGCTTGTTTTCACACTGCAGTTCTCATACCTAATTTCTGTGCAGCTGAGGTTCAGTGCAATTGTACAAATGACTTTCTGCAAAAGGAAAAAAGATTGGGGGGTCTCATTTTATAGAAGCTAATACTCACTTATGAAACAGGAACAAAATTGAAGGTTCAGGACCCTTGACTCTGAGGTTTACTTTTGCACTGTTTGAATTTAAATGTGGTCCCTCTACCATTAAAGTCCTGACAAAATGCTTATTTCAATGTGCAGTGCACACTTTGTAAACGTTGTAAACAGGAGTGTCAAGTTGGCTATGTACTAGTTTTCATCTAATTCATGTCCTATATTATCAGAAAACCTTTAAGCAGCAAGAGGAAGCTATAGTTAATTAAGCCACAGATGGTGAGGACTAATGTGGCGTTGACCTTTGCGAGGACTGCAAAATCTACTTAGTCTTTCTCTGGAAAACACTAGCTGAAATGAGTTCCTACTGATACTAGGAAGATGTCCTTGATGTATGAAGCGGAATGCAGAGACACCATGACCAAGGAAGGATCTTTCCCAAATGAGGGTTTGCAGGTTTCTAATGTGTGATATGTGTTGAGATATTGTCTTCAGGGCTCTGATTCAAGCCTTTTTAATGTCAGAAGCTGCTGTTTTTCTAGGACTAGCTTACCTGGAATGTGTATTGTCGGTTCTTCCCTTCTTCACTGACAGTGGAGAGTTGACAGCTGACAAGAATGTGTGCACCCTCCCATAAGCAGCATTCAGGCTGTGTAACTGAGGATAGGGGCAGCTACTGGAATCCACTTTCTTGTTCTTCTTTGCTCCAGGCTTTTGTCTCTTGATGAACTCATTTCTGCCCCTCAAGTTTCTGAACAATAACTTGGAAGACTATTTTAAAATGGTGAAGGAAATGTGTTGCTTCAGTAGTTCAGGTCTTGTGGATATATGTAGGCCTTCCTACCACAGTCATAGGCCTGCCTAAAATGCAAAAGGAACTTCTGCTCATTTGATCCTTTAAGAGCACTTTGTATAGGCTTTGGGCAATGGGCAGGTTCAGCACATCTGGGGATAGCTCTCAGTGTTTTGGACAATATTTTTTTGTGGATGGAGAGTGAGTAGGAGAATTCTCATTGGCTTGTTTTTCTGTGGTGTTATTTTGAAATTTCTATTTATCTCAAAGGAATTTTGACAGGTAACAAGTGATCTAAGCACTTGTTCACCTGTGAGTCTGACTAGTAAATTATTTTTGTCTGAATAAATAATTTTGAAAATGCTTCTCAGAACAAAATTTTCTCTTTCCTGGTTAGACTAGTGTGATATCTTAACCTTATGGTA
Organism: Anthoscopus minutus; assembly: GCA_013399455.1. Taxonomy (NCBI): domain Eukaryota; kingdom Metazoa; phylum Chordata; class Aves; order Passeriformes; family Paridae; genus Anthoscopus; species Anthoscopus minutus. Next base: position 32,949 of record VWYI01012239.1, read on the forward strand.
TGGTCTATGGTTACAACCTGCTTTTGTTGTTTTGCACAAGTATAAAGAGCAGATATACTCAGAAAAGCACATAATCTTTTTGATACTGGGGAAAATTTCATTCTTTACTCTTCTCAGGACTTCCTTGAACACATCTCCAGCAGATGAGGACTATCATCTAGGGGAGCCATGCAGCTGACTCAGTTCTTTGGATAAAAATTAAGCATTAAGTTCAATCCACCAGAAGTGAATTCCTCTTTTGATCTAGAAAGAAGGAAGAATATCAGCAAAGATGTAAAAAACTTGTCATAGATTGGCAAACTTCTTGTAGTCACATTGCCTCATGTGACTGTTTTCCAGAAGTTCTGGAAAAGGGCAAGGTGTTATCTCAACCATATTTTTCTAGCCCATAAGCCCTTTGTCTTCTTCAGCACTGCCACTTGAAGTACATAAAGAGCTTCTTACAGTAGATTTGAAGAAGAATATAACAGTCCCCTTTATTTCATTTGCATTCTGGTTTGCATAGGGATTTCAAACCAGTATTAACATCATTCTGGAGGAGGTATTCCAGGACTTGTGGAAAAACTAGTCTAGGAGAGGGTACCATACTTACCTTGTTTGTAAAACTTCTTTCAAATGAGGAAGTCTGGAGGAAAATGCTGCAGGGCATTTAAATCTCTGGAAGTTAGTCTGTCGGTCATGCTGCATCAACCAAGAAGAGGAAAACCAAGGGTTACAATTGCTAAGGTTCAAATCTGTAGACAGCAATTGTTCCTTGACCAAAATAAACACAGGGTATGGAAAAGAACTGGGAGCTGCAGAGTCATCTGTTTGTCTACAGTGCTAAACTAGGGAAGAGACTGCAAGTCCTCAGCCTTGCCTGTTGTCCTCTCCCTGCTTTTGTCAGAATTTGTGATATGTGCTGAAACGATGTGGCTAAGGCCACTGCTTTATAGTTTTACACATTATGCAGTTAATTTCCTGGGTTTTAGATATTCAGATTTAAGACTGAAGATGGAAAAAGGTTAAGTTTGGCACACACATTATTAAATTCATACTTGTACAGAAGCTTGCTCTATTTGTATCTTCCCCCTACCCTGTGATTGATACATTGAATGTGTATTGTGTATATGTTTAGAAACTCTGGGTTCTCTTTGATATCATCCACATAATCCCAGTCACACCTGCATGCAATTTGTCTAATAGGTCTTTGACTCAAGTTGTGCCTTTTATAGCTCATCTTTGAGCTTGTCTTTTCTCCAAGGGTGAGGAGATAAATATGAAATGGACCTTGCAGTCTAAGTGTTCACATGGAGCACTCTCAGCCAAAGATGCTGATGTTATGCATCTGAATAGGAGATAGAGGTTCAAATATACTACGTGTAGGATGGACATATCTTCAGTGTCAAGTTCAAAGAAGGTCAAGATGCTTAGGAAGGGTGTGAAATCTAAAAGAAAGCACCAGTGTGTGTTACCTTCAGGAAACAAATAAAAAATGGCTTAAGGTGACATGGAGACTCAAAAACTCTGTAGAGAACTCGTGAAAGTAGTATAATGTTAAGAGTAACAGATTTGATTTCATGGTACTTAATCAATGTGTATAGTCTCAAAATGAAGATACAAATTTTCTTAGATGTGACTGAAGAGATTACTCAAAATGTACAGTTTGCACGTTAACTACATTATTAAGTCAGCCATACTCAGATTTGCTGTCCATGGTCTGTTGCTTAGATCAGTGCATGTGGATCTGAGTGGGGAAATTTTTGGTGCAAGAGTCTCTTGTATCTTCTGTGAAACAGGGTGCATGGGAAAGAGGATAGATGATTGATTATCACACAGCTCCAGTTCCAGGATCTGTTGTGTTCCCCTGGCAAATCATTCCCTCTTTCCAGTGGTGGTGGTGATGTTTCTGTATGTAGGATCATTGCACAAATGAATTTGTACATGTAGACAGAATAGCTAATACTCTTTCTTACAACTGCTTTGGGAGAGGCCATCCTTGAATAAATTTTAGTTATGACCCTCTTGTGCCTCTTGTAATGTTAGCAGCATACTTATCTGGTTGGTATTTTCAACCTTGTGGTGGAGGTCCTGTTGATCTTCTTTCGCTTTCACTTTGTTCCAATTTATATGTATTAAAATGATCATCGTGACCATTTACTTGATCCAAGATCTTATCCTTTGTAAAAGCATAAAGATAGAGAGAGTAATTTTCTCTAATAACCAGAGCATTGATGCATTCTGCATAGTGGAGCACAGCAAATCTCCAAGTGCCAGGAAGTGAATTTTGAATCGAAAATAGGTATCCTGTGATCAGTGGGTTAGCAGGAATAATCTCATCCAGATGAATGGAGAGAAATTGCTTGTGTCATTGGAGGGCCTGGCAGCAATGCAGGATTCACTGGGTGTTACTCGTATCTTTGTCTTCTGTGTCTGGAGCTATTCATAATAAATTGTGAAACATCAAGGAACTTGTTGGAGATCAAGGAAAGAAAAGCTTGATACCAGCTGCCGTACTGATAAAACATTCTACATTTTGTGTGTGGAGAATTGCACTCATTATTTTAGCTGTCTGAAGTTCTCTTGGTATAAATGAATGTTGCTGCTGCTCATGGATTTCCAAGGCCATCTTCTGTGTGAGGAGCCACCAGGCCTTTTTTCTTTGCCACAACCTCAAAGACAGAAATAGCAAGTTTGCTCTGAAATAGAGGAATAGGTGTTCTAGGAGTCCAGAGATGAATGGTGATTCTTAGGCCATGCTTGCAAGGATGTGAACCAGATTCTGTCCCTAATTTTTTTTGCTGTTTTAAGGACAGAGACACTGAATATATCTTAATTTCCCAGATGATACCCTACCAAATACTGGAAAGAAATCTTTTCCAGGAGAACTGATTGCTGTAAAAATTAAAACATGTCTTATTTGAAACTATTAATTAACAAAGGCCAAAATATTTGAAAATCAGCAGTGGTGTTTATCTCAGAATGCTTGTTTCTCTTAAAATACTGCTTGTGTGTTACATTTGTAGGTTTGATATCTGTGTTTATGCTCAGCATGTCCATATTACATTTTAGAGATATGTAAAATAAATTTTTTAGAAAAAAATTAGTAGTTATTCAAACAATTCTTTGTGCATACCTATGAATATCTAAGTCTTTTGAGGGCATTTTTAGCTTGTAGTTAGTATGAAAATGTGATCCTATTAATAGCTTACAAGTCTGGCCACATGTGGGATCTGACAAACTGTGTTCCCTTGAAATAACTTCTTGCACTATGTTACACTTTTAAGTTTTTTTTCTACAAATAGCATAGGGATTTGTAGGTGATCAGTAAAATTAGCATCTTACTACGTAATATTGCGTTTTAAAATACATCTAGGAAAATAAACAAAAATGTTATAAGTAAACGTAACATATGGTTCTTTTTTTAATCTCTACTTTAGGACGACGTAGACAGTCTAAACCCAGTTCTCAGGGATAACCCGCAGTTACATGAGGAGGTAAAAGCCTGGGTAAAGGAACAAAAGGTTCAGGAGATTTTTATGCAAGGTAATTATGTGGGAAATCATGTTATTTATAATCTGTGTTAGCTAGTTTAAGGCCATTACTTGTGTGGGACTCATCCCATAGCATTTGTGATATAATGGAGAATATATTTTTTAACTTGGAAGTTATTTTTTGGAACTATTTGTTAATACAAGAAAACAAGACTGTAAGAAGCTGTCAGTGATTTCTTCAGGCTGTTCTTAACTTAATTGATGTTTTAGTGATTACAGAAAAAGCTGAATATCATTAGTCTGAATGTAGATATTTTATAAAATTTATTGTGAAAATAAGTGTGTATGAATGGCATCCACACACATTTTGGCATGTTTAAAACCGTTCTGTGCTCTGTTAGTGTTACCTGTGATAACTTACCAGATACACATCTGTGCTTGTAGTTCTTCACAGTTCTGTCACAGATGAAGAATACTTTCAGATCCCCATCCTGTGTTCTCTCCTCCTGACTGAAAAGTTCCTTTCCAAGTAGTTACAATTTGTAACTATTCTAATGCTAGGAGGTTGAAGAAAAAGCTGTGTGCAGATATTTATGCTGTTGATACAAGTTACAAGAAAACTAAGTACAAATTTGAAGAAATTATTTTAGTGCCATCTTGCTGATAGTAGAAATACTGTATGCATTTGCAGTATATTCATTAAGTTACAGGAAACTTTGCAGAGGAGTTCCTGTTAATAGGAGGCAGAAACCAGCCTCTGAGGATCTGAGCTAAAATCCCCAGGAAAGCAGTTTCAGAACAAAAATGCTTAAGCAGTCATTTTGTGAATGAAGATCAGGAGGGAAGCTGTAAATAATCAGATATTTTAAGTATGTCCCTGAGGTTGCCTTGCTGTCTAGTCTCTTTGCTAAAACCAAGATCAGAAGACAAAAGGAATATGGTAAGTATAATACTGAACTTAGAGTAAAAAACTTCTGTCTTCTATGGAGTTTCTCATTTGACTGGATGTGATTCTTACGGGCCACAGGAAAAGGATGCTGAAAAAATTAATATGTTGATTTGTGTAGATACTGAGTTGGTATGTTTGTGTTAGTCATTTTAGATTTTACTTTTGATATCAGATGCAATACAAGTTAATAGTCTGTTGATGAAATTTGCAGGCAAAACTGGATTGAGAGTTGATGCAAGATCAAATCAGGGCTATATGAAAAAAAACCTGAAATCTACCTTGTTTATTGTATTTCATTAGAGTAACAACAATAAGACTATTGTAAAAGTTTTTGTGTATACTGGTACAGAATCAATAGTTGAGCAAAGTTCTAGCAGTATTGAAATAGTCATCTAAATGAGACTGCCAGCCCATTACCCACACAACTCCTTCCCATCACTCCAGGAACTCTTGATAGATACAAATTTTTTTGTCTTTAAAGATAAAAATTCTCAAACAGAGGTTACTGTGCTTAGAAGTGCACAAATGAAGAGTAATATAGATTATAAGATGCATCTCATACCAGTGTCCTTGAAGGCTAGCTGTCCTCATCTAAGGAGAAGCATTAGATCCACTTGCTCCCCTGATGTGATGTGTGGCCTGTGGAGACACATGCTTCCTCACTAAGGTCCTGGCAGTGCCCCCATCTCAGCCCAAAGGGAATGGTGGTCAGCCAGCAGAGACTGCTGTCACATTCTCCCAGTACATAATCTGCTTCTGGTCACACAGACTTTACGTTGGCACGAACCTTCCAGTGGCTTATGGACAGCCCTCTGACAGTGCTAGCAGCTGCAGTCTAGTCATGTTCTCTTCCTTTTCTCTTCCTTTCTCTTCTCTGGTTTGCTTCACCTTCTCCATTACCATTTTCTTGTTCCCTGCAATTTAAGCTATGTTTTTGGTTCTGCCTTGTCTAGATGGAATTGCTAAGGTTATTACCACGTTCTCATACTTTATCCTCTACAACATTTTTTATATCCAGCCTTTTCCTTGTTTCCTGTGATGCTGAAACCTTCATATCATATAGTATTTTCTACTTTGACTCTTGCAGTTAAAACACAGTTTATCTGAAGAAAGAGGAGGGTCAGATAGAGGCATTAAAATCTGCTTCCAAATATTTGGAAAGAAACATGCCAATTTGAGGAGGGAGAATTTTAGTCAAAACCAGTCAAATTATATACAAGAACGAGACTAAAGAAAAAAAATTGGCTCGTTTAACTTTTCCTTTGGGCGGTGGTTACAGCAGCGTGCTTTGCAGTAGAGATTGTAGCTTTGGCAGGAAAGTAGTTTGTTCCTTGTTTAATAAAAAGTAAAACTACTCCTAAACTTGGCCAAGTTAAAAGCTTTTGTGACAAATGAAAGTGGTTCAAGGAGCATAGTGAAATGTCTTTGATTTTTAACAATTAAAATATTTGATTTCTTACTTCTAATTAGATTTTTTTATCATTACAATCTCAGGCTGCATGTGTAATAATCCTCTTGAAACACCGAGTGTGCTTCAGCTCTCAGCATATTTTCTCATAGTACTGCACAGGCTGTTTTAACAATGTGTAGCTGGCGTGATTCAGCCAGGGACTGGAGACAAAGCCAGGCTTTTCCTGTAATGGCTGCTTATGACTGGGCTGGGCTGGAGCTGAGCCGTGTTGTGTGACTACAGTTTAATCTTTCTTCTTCTTCCTGTCACTCCATCAGCCTGTAAGATAAAAACTCAACCCACTGTTTTTAAAGGTAGATAAACTCTTTTAAAAATAGATAGGATAACAGCTGGGATGGACGGACAGAAATTAGAACAAGGATTAAGAGGAAAGAAATTGGCACTGGGTCAGTGTTGGGGAGTATGGGAAAAGCTAGAAGCTGTTGGAGAAGGAAGGATGAAGCTTGTAAGCTGAGAAGACTGGGGGAAAGGACTTAGAAGCTAGTGGTCTGTAGTCATAGTAATGCTAAAATGAGACAAGAAGCTGGGGAGATGCTGGCTCTGCTTATGCAAGAGGCTGAAAATAATTGTGCAGTTAGCAATAGGATGCAAGAGAAGGAGGAGCTTGAATAGGAAAGTAGGAATAGCAAATTTGCACAGAGACATGGGCAGAATTTTGCTGAGACTGAATAAGGCAGAGCTTTGGGACAGCCATTAAAAGTTCAGGATCTAGAGAATGTAGATGGATCGGGCAGTCAGAAGTGTGGAAGCTAAGCTGAAGGTGTTTTGCAGGGGCATATGGAGTAATGCTTGGAGAGAAGCCATCAGGAAATGTGTCCCTGTGGGAACCCTTTCTGGTCCAAGACCAGAAATGTGAAGCATAAGCTTGTAGATTCTTCTTTTTCTGCCCATATGTACCTGTGGTTTACAGTGCCTGTGCTGGCACGCTTCTGGCCCTTGTCTGTGCTGCTGGAAACACTCCAGGCATGAGTTAAGACTGGTGGCTCAGGAGGTTCAGGAGGTCTCAGGGTTTCAGTTGTGCCATGAATGATGTGGATTTGGGTAAGAAGGCTGCCATGGTGTGATATTTCTCTTCCCAGCTGGTTTTAAAAATGAGATAGTCACATACAAAAAGTATTTCAAGAGACCACTTGGAAATTACTAAATAATTACCGCTTTTGCACTTCTCTTGATTTCTCAAATGTTGACATTTAGAAACAGTCCTTACAATAGCACACTGTCATATGCAGGGGGTGTAATAGACCCAGTTGTGTGATCCTAGATATTTTTTACTAGAGAAAGCTGTCACCAGTGAGGTCCTTGGCCTGTTTGCTGCAGATGTTTGTGCTTGCTTAATGTACTGGGCAGGGCTTGGAAAAACTGATCTTTAGGAAAGACAGGGGAATTCCGGCCTAGCCTGTGTGGTTCAGCTGCTGAGCAGTCTTAAATCACTTTAGTTAGGCTGTTTGTAGGTTGTCACTGACTGGTTTTTCGTCTCTTCCTGTTTGCCTGACCTGGGGTTTGATTGTGGAAGTAGCAAAACCCACACAATTGGAACTCAACTTGGTGGCAGTGTTGCTTGGTCATACAAAACGCTATATAAACACCAAGTGCAATGAAACTTAAGAGTTCCAGTGATCAAGTGAGACCCTGAATATGAATAAAACTGTTAAGTCTTGATTGCTGAAACAAACTGTAAAATAGGTACTGTATCATAATAGCTCCCCATCCCCAGGGGCCTTTGGAGGTGAATTAAACTGAGCTTTGTAAAAGGTGTGGGGTTTCTTAGGATTTGGTATGATTGAAGACAGGAGCTGAAGTCTTCATAGCATGTGTGTGCTTGAATGTTCTGTGTGGCCATAGCAGGCACAGGATCATTCTATTTCCCTTCTGCTTGTTGTAATGGAGAGAAACTGTGGTCACTTGTGGGAAAGACTTGGCAGATGCAGAGCGTAACCACCAAGATGTAAATCTTTCAGCCAACAAAGCAGCTGGGTATGTGACTAGCCTGTTAAATGGCTTCTGTATAACCTGCTGTTACCACTTTCTAGCCTTTCAGATTACTTTTCTGTGGTTGCTGTTTGTAGGCAGGAATTTTCCCATCATGTGTCATCATGATTGCAGAAAGATTTATTTAGATAAGTAAATTTTATGTTGAAAATGTTAGCAGAATGAACCTTAAAGCGTACTTATATGGACCATTTGCATTGCAAAATGTCCTCCTGAATCTGTGGTTAGCTCTCCATGCCATGTGCACTGTATATTTGCTGTGAAGCTTAAAAAAAGAGCAGGAAAATCATGTATGCCTTTTTTTTCTGCATTCTTCAGTGGCTTTTTTATTTCTTCCCCTTCCAAAGGTCCGTACTCCTTAAATGGTTATAGGGTGAGAGTGTACAGACAGGATTCTGCCACCCAGTGGTTCACTGGCATCATCACTCACCATGATCTCTTCACCCGCACTATGGTGGTTATGAATGACCAGGTGAGTTGATGAATGATACTGAGAAAACAAGCTGCAAGTAAACTATGCCTTGAGAGGTTCTAATTTCTGTTGATAGCGCTCAGAAACACCAAGTTGGTTCAATTCCAGCAGATTGAAGGCATCACTGTGCTGAAACTACAGCACAACTGTGTTGGGCTATCAGTTAAATCCTCCTGAAGCTGAGCATTTGTGCAGTGATATGATTAATACCAGTCCTACAGTTTATTCTGCTGTTGCTGTTTGACTAATCAAATCTTTGAAGTGAAGCAATCCAGTTTGAAGAACTGGTCTTGCCTGTCTACTCTGTTGAGAATTTCTTTTCACAAGAGTGAAATCTTTCAGCACTGCAGTATTGGTTACTTTTTCTAAGCAATTGGAATAGTCACTTTCTGTAACTTATTGAATTAAGTGTTTTACTGCAGCCCTAATTTATATTTGCTGTGGTGGGTTTTAGTTTTATTTTGGAATTTGATGCTACAAAAAGAGCTAATACCTGTACTTTTGATGGCAGTAATGAGCTCTATTTCAGGAGAGTAGACTAATGACTCAACAGTAGTAGAGTGAATGACCTATCTGACTTGAAATGACTGACAAAACCATGTGTGACAATAAAAATTTTAGACTAGTCTATTATTCAGATAAATTATTTCCCTTAATTTACTCAAATTAATAATATTCCCTGAATGTTACTTTTTTCATTTTGTGCCATATCCTTTGAAGATCTGGTTAGCATTCCTACTTTATGAAGTATTTCTCACTAGTAACGCTCAACAGTTCTAGAGTTCTTTCCAGTAATTTTGATTCTCTTCTTGCAGCAGTTTTGCTTCTGTTGAAAGCAGTACTGTAATGTGCTTCTACAGTATAATTTATAGTATATTAAAATAATTTTATAAAATATTTGTATATTGTAATTACTGCTATGGGATTATTCTATGAATAGCTTGTTAAGTCTCAAATTTGCAGCTCAGTGAAGGGGGGAGGAATGGGTGGTGTACTTTTTGCTTTTAAAAAGAAAAAAAATTTTGCAGTGACAAGTAAAGACACATTTGCTTTGGTTTGACACTGTTCCTAGCATTTATTGTGTCATATGTCAGTTCTGCTTTTCAGGATTAAGTAGGCTTTTCTCTGATTAGTCTTTAGAGCACAAAATAGACTAGTGAACACTGGTACAGAAAAATACAGCTTAGGCATTGTCTGAACATCTGTGGATTGTTATTTTCTCTCTTTTTTTCTTTTTTTTTTACATGAACTAGGTGTTAGAACCTCAGAATGTTGATCCTTCTATGGTTCAGATGACCTTTCTAGATGATGTTGTTCACTCTTTGTTGAAAGGTGAAAATATTGGCATCACTTCACGCCGACGGTCTCGTTCCAACCAGAACAGCAACACAGTTCATGTAGATACATTTATCTTTTTACTTAAGTATTTTCATATATTGCGAATGTTAAAAATACATGTTTAAAGACACTAATTGACATTGCATTTAAGTCCATTAATAAAAAATTATTTTTAGGGTCATTATACACGTGCACAAGCAAATAGTCCCAGACCAGCAATGAATTCTCAAACTGCAGCACCAAGACAGAATTCTCACCAGCACCAGCAGCAAAGGAATGCTCGGCCAAATAAGAGGAAAGGCTCTGATAGCAGCATGCCTGATGAAGAGAAGATGAAAGATGAAAGATACGATTATATAGGTCGAGGAGGTAAAAGTGGTTAATGGAAAGGGAGAGAGAGCTTCCTAAAACTGTATTAGACTGAAAATCTGATAGAGGTGTTCTTATCTTTTGCAGAAAACTCCAAAACCAAAAATAAACACTTTCTTAGTAAAAGAAGAAAACCTGAAGAGGATGAAAAAAAATTAAATATGAAGAAACTACGGACAGATAATATCTCAGATTATTCTGAGAGCAGTGACTCAGAGATTTCAAATAAAAGATTAACAGATTCATCCTCAGAGCAAAATTCAGAAAATGAGTTAAAAAGCAAGAACTCTTCAAATATAAATGGAGAAGAAGTAACATCCCAAGCTACCGAGGGAGTAGAACAGACACTAACAGTTAGACAGTCTTCATGGGATGAAGTACAGCAGGATAAAAACCGTGAAGACACAGAAAGATTGAAGTCATCAGTCTTGGATCATCAGGAAAAATCTTCGCTCCGTGCAGTGGAGCAGCCAATGCTTTATGAGCAGAATGCCAAGGATCCACCTTTTCAAGAGTGTAATGCAGAAAATCATCATACTGTGGAGTTAAAAAATGAGCATTTTTTACCCAGACCTCCTACTCCTAAGTGTGTTGTTGACATTACTAATAAAAACAGCTCTGAAAAGGAGAACCACGATAATGCTGAAAGTACCTTTGGTTTGCAAACAGTTCAGAAAACAGAATCTCACAGCAGTGATTTAAAGCAGCAATTTGCAAATGCAAATTTCCTTGAAGCAAGAAAACAGGAAGCTGATCAAAGTTGGGTTAGCAGTGTTGATAAAACAGATTTGATACAACCTGGGGTTGTAAAAACAGTACCAGTAAATGAACACTTAAATTCTGAAAAAGTGCAGTATGGCTCATTTATGTCTTCGTTAAATGTAGCTTCTCTAGCAGAAGAGAGTAAACTGCGTAAACAAAGTCCAGTCCCCGATTCTGTGAAGTCAAAATCTAGTGCTTCAGTTGATCATCCTAAAACAAAGTCACCTGATGTTAAGCCTAAATTCACCCAATCTTCTGATACTGTGAAGTCTAAGGTTAGTTCCCAAAATAGCCATGCTACTGGATTAACAAGGTTAGCCAATAAAACCGATCATGATTTGCCTAGGTCTAGTTTTCATCCAGTTCCAGCTAGAGTTAGTGCTTTAGAAGCTACTAAGAGTCCTCTTATCATTGACAAGAATGAACATTTCACAGTATACAGGGACCCCACTCTGATTGGACAAGAAACAGGAACTAATCACATTTCACCTTATTTGCATCAGCATAATTATCCTCTGCATTCCTCATCCCATCGAACCTGTATAAATCCAAATGCACATCATCCTGCATTAACTGGTTCATCCCATCTGCTCGCTGGGTCTTCAGCTCAGGCTCCCTTGTCTGCTATTAACACTCACCCCCTTAGTAGTGCATCTCACCATTCTGTTCATCACCCTCATCTACTTCCCACAGTGTTGCCCGGAGTGCCTGCTGCCTCCTTACTGGGTGCCCACCCACGACTAGAGACTGCTCATGCTAGCAGCTTAAGCCATTTGGCATTAGCACACCAGCAGCAGCAACAGATGTTACACCAGTCTCCACATCTTCTTGGACAAGCTCATCCTTCTGCTTCCTATAATCAGCTAGGGCTTTATCCAATTATTTGGCAGTATCCAAATGGAACACATGCTTACTCAGGACTCGGTCTGCCCTCCTCCAAATGGGTCCACCCAGAAACTCCTGTTAACACAGAGGCGTCCTTGAGAAGGGTAAGTTAAAATCCATCTTTAATTATTTATTTAGTTGGTCCTCGTGTCTCCCAGCAGGGATTTCCCAGGAACAGATGTGGTAGTTTGTGTCAGACTGAGTTTACTGTGATGGTGGGGTATTTGATTAGGCAGAGAATTACGAATGGAACTACAGCAGTAACCATTGTCTCATGGTGGATGTGTGTAGGGAGTTTTTCCAGACCTTGATTTCTTGAGAATTCTGAAGAAAGGTGAAACATTTGATTTTAATTTATGACTAAGAGTGAGGTCAGTTAGCTTGTTTGGGAGCTCAAGTTCACAGGGTAAATATTTGCTACCTTGAACTGTGTAACTGAAGAATTAGGAGAGGTGGGACAGTCATCTTCATAGTGCAATTTTGTGGGTGCTCACTCAACAAGGGTGAAAGATGGAGAAGGCGGAGTACTAAACCCAGTGGGATGTTCTTTAGAGAAATACTTATAAATGTTTTGTGCACACTGTACACCCATTTCACTCTACACCTATCTATATACCTTTTTCTTGGCGTGTTGTTTTCTCCCCTTCTGTTTCTGTTGACATACATCCTTGCCTTCCCATCTGCTTTCTACTCTTTCTATTCAAGTCAGGGTGATTCCTCTGTCTGTTTGCTTAGTGTAACCATTAAAGTCTCAGGAGAAATGGTTTGTGTTTTTCAGCCCAGTGCACAGTGCAGCAGTGGAGTTTGGCGGGCGGACATAGCAATTACAGGAGAAGTTTTTTTAGCTCCTGAAATCTTAGAATATGACATGCTCATTTCAGGCACCTCAAAAGAATAGTGTAAGATGAAGTGTGGGTAGTGCAGAGAGAAAATTTGGAGAGCTTTACTGCCAGCTTCAGTTAAACACCACTGAGCATGTGCATACTGATCTTTAGAGGCTTTCAACTTGGCCTAATTTGGGCAGATTTTTCACAGGGAACACAAAAGGCATGTCATTGACAGTGGTCCTGCCAAACTGTAAGCCTCTGTGTCAAAGCTTGACATTTTGAATGGTTAGAAAGATTTTTTTTTTTTTTTTTTTTATCATGGGGAAGGCAGGTCCTCCCCAGATTCATTCTTAAAAAAGCGCCAAACATTGTGGCTAAGCCTTTTCCAAAACAGTCAGTTTTGGCCTTGTAATATGAAGTGAGTTTGATCTAAAATGTGATCAGATCAAAATGTAGCGGTGAAGAAAAGCCTGAGAAAAAAAGATGGGTGGATTTATCTTTTTGTGTTGCTACCTGCTCCACCCCATACAGAAGTCCATTTTAAAAGAACTTAGGATAGATGTTGTTTTCACTTTGGCTGACTGAAGAATGCAGCCCTACATACTGAGCACATAGCTTTTTAATTATGTTGATATGTGGCAATTGTCTTGTGGTGACTTGTCTTCTGGCTCTCACACTGGAGGCCTTTTTAAAATAGACCTTAGAAACCTGGAATGGGCGTTTCCAAGGTTGTTTTGCATACGTGCCACAATCACAGACAGGGATCTATGTTTCAGCTGTAAGAACAGCAGCAGCATCCACACTTGGCTCAGGGCTGAGCCTTGTCTCTGAGCTGAAGGAAGTGTGCCCTGAGCCCACCCTTCCCATTTGTCCTTGGGTGGCTGTGGCAGCTCCCATGTTTGAGCTGGGCAGTAGATGGTTGCAGGTAGTCACAAAGCTGTTTGAGCAATGATTGGTGCACAGGCAGATGTTCCCCAGCTCTTCTAGGGAGAAGATGACGGGCCTTCTTTACATAATACTTCAATACAGCTTACAGGCTTCTCGTGGGAATTCGCCACAGTGTGGGAGCTCCTGGCCTAGGAGACGTGTACTAAAACTGTGAGCACAGGCCCCAAGTGGCTGCTTTAAATATTCAGAACAGCAGAAATCATAACTTCAAAGTTGTAGCACCTGCAGATCTATTCTGTGCTCTGTGCATGTGTCATGGGAGCTCTTGGCTCCCCTTCTGCTGCCACAGTTCCCAACTGGAGTTGCCAAGTCTGGGGAGAAAGATAGGGATGGGCTGGTGAGGAGGGGTAGAGATGGACAGGCACCACAAGGCTTTGGAGTGCCTACAAAAGCTCACTCTGGTCCTCAGTCTCTTCTTAGCTCATTCCTAGCACTTTAGCCCCACTTGAACAGGTGTCCTGCTTTTCCACTCTTCTGTGTGCTCTTTTTGTAAGCAAGTCTAAGTAGAGGAGAGAGCACTGCTCCTGGTCTTTTTTGTTGACTGTTACACAAATTTCAGTAAAGATAAGGAAACAGAAACTTAACAAAGTAGTAGATTAAAAAGTAATTTCATAGATTAAGATTTACCAGTGTGTCTAAACAAGGAGGCCTACCTTTGGAGTGTTTAGGTAATACAGCATAAAATTCGGCTGAGTGTTTGCCATGCTGCACAGTATGGCAAGTGTGTACATTTATGGTTTTAGTAATGGGATGATGATGATCAAGCCAAATAAAAATGCATGACTAAATAAAGCAGATTAATTAGGATTATTATACTTAATCATTTGGTTGGAGCAGGAGAGGAACAGTCCAGGAAACAGATACTTATATCTTTTATTGAGATTTGTCATAAGGCTGGAGATAAAATTGCTTCCAGAGATATCAAGCCACATTTGTATTTTTAAAGAAGCGCATCTTGCAATTCTTTGAAGAGGTAATGGTCTTTTTACTAGTAACTAAATTTAACTGTTGTCAGGTTGTCATTGGTTTGTTAATTTTGATGTGCTTCACATGCTGTTCTAGAATTAACTGCTCATCCTGGGTACTTGAAATTAAATGGTTCTAAGAATGCTTCTGAAATGTGTAAAACTGGTTTGTATGCAGGATGTCTAGGGGAAGTATAGTCATGTTTTAGCTGATGACAGAAAAAGTGACTTAAAATGTTAGATTTTATTTACTCTCTATGATTGATACTGAAATACATTACTTTACTTTGATCATCGGTAGGACTTGGTAGAGTTACCCTTGTAGTCCCATGATTATTTTGAAATCTGGTTTTATTTTTGTTTTGGTTGGTGTTAACAGAATACTCCCAGCCCCTGGTTACACCAGCCCACCCCAGTGACCTCAGCTGACAGCCTTGGTTTACGGAGTCACATTCCTGTGCGGCCATCCAGCGCAGATCCTCTTCGCCCTCTCAAACTGACAAAGCATTCCAGCCCACCTTTGTCCAAAAGTATTGTAGAGCATTGCAAAGAGTAAGTTTGCTGTTGAACTCTGTGAGGGTACATTTTAGCAAGTGATGTTGTCTTCTAACTTCCTTTTAGTTTATTTGTAGATGTGGGTGCCTGTGGGGGACACAGGCTTGTCATTGTTGCCTTGTTAACTTGGTATGGTACTTGAGGTCATGACTCAATTGAAGGCTTCTGAAAGTTGTACTTAATATAGAGAAGAGTTTATTTTGTGTTAATAGATATCTTCATTCAGGGCATGGGAAGAAAGGTCTTCTATCTAGCAGGTTGTACTACATTCAGGCTAACCTGTATTTGCTTAACCTTTCTTCAAACAGAGAACTGGAGAGGAAAGTGTTTGTTGAACCTTTGCGTTCTATTACCACGGTGCCAGTGAAGAGTGAACTAGAGCAGAGCAGAATGCAGACAGCAAAGGAGAGCCATATGCACAGACATTATGCAGATCCAAGGTTGAACCAGCTGCCAAGGCCACCACAGGAGATGGGGGAGCGACTGAGCAAATACAAAGAAGAACACAGACGGATACTCCAAGAAAGTATTGAAGTCGCTCCTTTTACAGCTAAAGTAAAGGCACTGGAGGGAGAGAGAGAGAACTACTCCAGGGTAACATCCTTATCTTCAAGTCCCAAAACTCATTCAGTGAAATATGACAAGGATGGTGAACGCTCTGTATCAGAACTATATAAAATGAAACATTCAGTTCCACAGAGTTTGCCACAGAGTAACTATTTCACTACTTTGTCTAACAGTGTAGTAAATGAACCACCAAGATCATACCCATCAAAGGAAGCTTCAGGTGTATATGTTGATAAGCAAACTAATTGTCCTTCAACGGCAGCTAGTCCCCAGGCTCTTCCCTCCTACGTTTCTTCCCTTTCAAAACCACCACCTTTAATTAAGCACCAACCAGAGAGCGAAGGCTCTACAAGCAAGATACCGGAGCAGCTTTCACAGTCAGTGCAGTCTCACTCCGTAAATTCTTTCGGAAGTGACAGCAGGAGCCCTACTCAGTTGTCAGTCTCATCTTCAAATACACTCCGGAGTATGCCTGCCTTGCATAGGGCCCCTGTGTTTCACCCTCCTGTGCACCAGAACCTGGAGAAGAAGGAGAGCAGCTATAGCAGCCTTTCACCTCCAACTCTAACCCCTGTTCAACCTGTTAATGCTGGTGGTGGCAAAATACAGGAGTTGCAGAAACCACCAACTTTAGTACCTGAGCCCAAGGAGGCCCAAGCTGTTTACAAGGGCACTTCTGAACAGAATTTATCAGAAGTGTGGAAGTCTAATAATGCCCCAAATAATGAAAAAGTGGATTGGCACAGTGAAAGAATGAGTGGAAAGTTGCAGTCTGCTACAGCATCTGTTATTGTGCATCCTCCTTCTAGCACGAAATATGAGAATGTACCAGTAATGCAGTCTGGTTCCAAAGACCGAGTTAATGAGAGATCTTCAGCTGTGACAAATCTAGCAGATTGCCTGAAAACAGTGGAACACAGGGAGACTGGAAGAATCATACTGCCAAATATGAATTCAGACAGTGCTTGCACAGAGTATGAAAAGAAATTTGCAGCTGTCTCACAAGGCAGCATTCCTTGTGCTGTCACCCCCACCACAGCTATCATCTGCAGCACCAAAACACATGTCACTGCATCAGCGGCAATGACAACCAGCGTGTCAAGCCGTAGGAGCTCTGAAGTGACTTACTCGATCTCGAGTGAAGTGTCCTGCACACCACTGGAGTGCACGGCCCCAAAAGCAGCCAGCCAGGTGGTGGCACAGCCCCAGGAGTGCAGGGTCAGCACTCCAGCTCCAGTTACATCTGCTGCTGGCAGCACAGGCAGCACTGCTCAGCCCAGCTCAGGATTCTCCACCTCTACTGACTTTGTTCATTTGAAAAAGCACAAGGCAGCATTGGCTGCAGCTCAATTTAAAAGTAGTAACACCACTGAGACAGAGTCCAACTCTCTGAAAAATCAAACATTTTCAACCTCTCTCTCCCTAGACAGTGCTATCATGTGTAACACAATAAACAAAGTGAACTCTGTAGGCAGTGGGCAAACTTCCCAGATGAGTCAGCCAAACTATCACACTAAACTGAAAAAGGCTTGGCTAACAAGACATTCAGAGGAAGATAAAAACACTAATAAAAAAG
This sequence comes from Anthoscopus minutus, assembly GCA_013399455.1. NCBI lineage: Eukaryota > Metazoa > Chordata > Aves > Passeriformes > Paridae > Anthoscopus > Anthoscopus minutus. The sequence goes on from VWYI01012239.1 coordinate 50,095, forward strand.
AGAATTCAGGGAACAGTGTTTCAGAAATTGTTAGGCCGTGTACTGTCAATTTAATAGCTTCTACATCAAATGATTTGCAAAATAATATAGATACCAAAATCTTGTCAGATAAGTTTGTAAAGGAAGATAAGCACCCAAGGAGAAAAGGAAAACGAACTTATGAGTCTGGCTCTGAAAGTGGCGACTCTGATGAAAGCGAGAGCAAGTCAGAGCAAAGGACTAAACGGCAGCCCAAGCCAACTTATAAAAAGAAGCAAAATGATTTGCAGAAAAAAAAGGGTGATGCTGAGGAAGAAGTGAAACCAAATGGTGTTCTTAGCAGGAGCGCCAAAGAAAAAAGCAAGCTGAAGTTACAGAGCGGCAGTAACAGCAGTGAGTATATTAATCTGATTTGGAAGACATAGAATCTTGTGAAGTCCAGTGCTGTTAATCCTGTAGGGTTTGTCATGCACGATAGCTGGGAAAAGAGCTAAAAACCATGCCTATGTAAATGAGTATGTCAAGATTTAATTGTCTTGAGGCCATTTGAAATATCGTGGTGTAAGAAATAGAGCATATTGTACATCTGTGTTAACAAAGTGGTTTGTGGCCAAAAAGTAAGCAGTAAACTGCTGTCTCATTTATGCTGTCCATCAGAATTGAGCAAGCTGATGCATATAATTGTGCCACTAGTATTGAGCTATATATTTTTTTTTTTTTAATTTTAAGATGTAATGCATTTATTTTTAGAGCACTGCTGGAGGGAAAGATTCTTGGTTGTTAAACTCTAATTCATCCTCTGATCAGAAAGCCAGAGACAGTTCCTTGAGAGCCTGATGCCACTCAGTTATGATTTGGTTAATTTAATGAAGGGTTTAAGGAAGAAAAATTACACACTCCTAACTAGCATGTATAGTACATGATGTTAACATCCCTCTTGTTTAAGGAGTAAAAAAATTTAGGGAAATGCAAGTTTCCATTTAAATGTAATACTGTAATGTGTAGCAGATTGTAACTAGATTAATCTGAAAAGAGGAACTGGTCTGCCAACATAAGGGATTTTATTTAAAAAATTGCCTTATTTTTTATCCCAATTTATTCTTCTCCAAGGATTCTTCTTTGGTTAAGTATGAGAGACTACCATTAAATTACTTAAAAGACTTTTGATATACAGGTAGCAAGAAAATGAGCAATACTGCCTGTAATTACATTTTGTGGCTTTTCACTGTCTGGTGTATAAAGTTACTCCTCTGGTATCTGAGAGTACTTGATTCTTGAATTGTACTGGGTGCTGAAAGTGTTGTAGTCTGCCTGAAGTATTCTGGATATTTGATCCAGTGGTAATAATAGTGCTTTTCCTTTCTGCTTCCAAGTAAAGGGAAGATCAAGGTGAACATGCCTGTAAAATCTTTTTCAGCTTCCCTTCTTAAAGTAAACTGTAAATACATACATTTAACATGTTAAGTGTTTATGACCTTTCTGTTGTTGCAAAAGATGTTTTCGTGGTAAATTTCTGCGAGAGAGCTGGTCAGAGGTTTTTCTTTCAAAAAGAATTTTCCACAAAGATTTATACAAAATCATAGTCAACCTCGAGGAGCCTTCAGGAAAGATGATGTTCCCTTGGAACAGCTGCCTGGGTTCTCTGTAGGTGGCTGGAGGTAACTAACTCTGCTTCAGAGTCTGGGGCTTAGTAGCAGTTTTGCAGCATGGGAAGTAAGTAGATTCCGACAGGGTTGAACAGTGCTTTGTCCTGATGTGCTCCATTTTGGAAAGCCCCCAGGAGCTTGTGTGCTAGGAGAGCTCCAGGTTTTGAGACTCCCTCCGGCAAAGCAACGCATTTCACAGCCCTGTAAGTGCTGGGGGTCTTCCAAGTGCCTACCCACAGAGCAGCTCCCAGATGACGCTGAGCATCTTTGCTTCCAAGGGAGAAAACATTATTTTGGACTAGTAAACCTGTGCTTGGGCCTTTTTTACTCTAGGTTTTAATCCAGTTACTGTCATGCCTTGGGTGAATATGGAGTGTGGTTTCTAGACCAGGAACCTGAGGCATAGGCAGTCTGTCACTTGTAAAGTTTGTACAAGTCATCTCTGACAAAATACCAGTCTGAACCCAGGTACCAAGTCCAAAGTTAGCACCCTGACCCTTTTATCATCCTGCATCAGATCCCTATTTACATGACATGAACTTTCAAGAGTAGTGGTAGGTGAAATGGCAGATCATGTTTTCTGTCTGCAGATAAGAGTGGTGCGGCTTTCAAGACTCCTTAAAATAAAAGCTTGGTTAAATAACAGAGTTCAGTTTCAAAACCTGTATGTGAAAATTGCACTTCTCAATAGACTTGCTCCTCATGTTACTTGGTGTCAGATCTGCTGACTTCAGTATTGAAAATAGAATTATGCTGCTTGGCCTTGTGAAGCCAACAAACCAGACCGAGTGTAAATGGATTCTGTGAATATAGCTGCTATTCTGTAGTCATATCTGTAACCTTAAAAAAGTTTTGAAGGAGCTGGAATTTGGTTTTAGGTTTGTTTAAGCTCTGCTTTTATTCATTAAACTGTGGCCTTTTTTGCCTACACCTTCACTTGAAACAGAGTTCAAACCTAACTTTCTTGCAGTATTATATGTCTGCTTTTTTTGTCAGAATGAGATTCTGAAGATGGTTTTAGTAGAATATCTGATGAATGATACACCTAATATAAGGGAAAATGTAGTGTCTTGAGCTTAGCAGTTACTTAACTGTGCTCCTGGCTTTGTAAGTTTAATTGGTACATTTGCTTTTCTAACTTCACTGCTGACAGGCAGGCAAGTGGTAATAAAAATGAAATATGTTACACAGGTAAGAAATGTACCAGAAAAAAATGTTGACTGCTGACTATCCTGGCTGCAGTCTGTGAGGAAGCAGTGCCAGTACTTCATCTGAAACTCTCCTTATTTTTGCAGCTGGTATACCTCGCTCAGTGTTAAAAGATTGGCGCAAAGTAAAGAAGCTGAAGCAAACGGGAGAATCCTTCTTGCAGGATGATTCTTGTTCTGAAATAGGACCAAATTTGCAAAAATGCAGAGAATGTAGGTTAATAAGAAGTAAGAAAGGAGAAGAACCAACTCACTCACCAGTATTTTGTAGATTTTACTACTTTCGGCGGTAAGTACGCCTGGTTTTCTGGTAATGTGCTTCAGCTTTCAAAAATAATACTGACAAAGGACTGGCATACTTGAAAGCATGTCTGATTTTTCTGCCTCAGTCCATCCGATAAAAGACAGCATCTATTTTAACAGTATTTATTTTTGCATTTCTTTTGTGGATTGACTCAATTGCTGTTTAAAGCTTTATAGCAAAGACATCAGAACATCTGATGGTGTACCTTAGGCAAGCAGAAAATGCAGCACATCACCATTACACAGGTGTCTGACATTTGAAGTGGGATTTTCAAAAGGCAGGCTTCAGTTTTTATGGACAAGTTGTACAACCACAGAGTTGCACTTATTTGTAACTGTTCTTATGCCAGTATGTGGTGGGAATGTTGTTCAGGGTTTTCTGAGGACAGAGAGGAGTTGTGACCTCCTTTTTTGCAATTAATGGCCCATCAAGAAAACTCAAAAGGAAGAAAGTTTCCTGGGGTGCAGGAAGCACCAAGAAAGGGTAAAACAGCTTCAGTTTGTGTGTGGATTGTGCTGTCAGTGTTAATCCGACTTGTTTTCAACAAGAAACTGTTCCCTAAATGAGGTTTAATTTTTTATAATGAATCTTCAGTTACAAGACTTGGTAGATCTGTAAGGAATTTGTTTCAAGGTTGGACTCTGAATGCCTTCTCTATAAGATTACTTGCTTCCATGCTGGCAAAGAATTTTGATTCTTTTTTTTTTCCCCTGTATAAAGGAGAGAATGTAAAAGTTTGCCAGCATTTAAAAAAACTAGTATGGAATTTAAATTAAAAACTTGAATGTTTTTATTATATTGTGGTAAGTTTTACAGCAGTTTAATTATTTTAATTGTGTTTAGGCAGTAGGGTTTGAATTTCAATAGACATTTACACTTTTTTGGGAAATTTTTTGTTTTGGAAGCTGAAACTTGATAATTTCATCTTGTTGATTTGAATACATATCTTAATGTTATTTTTGATACTTCTAAATTCAGGACTGTTTTGCTGACATAAATTGCTTAACTATTATAATCACATCTGTATAATGACTTACCTTGTTTTGGATGAGATGGAATGATTAATTGTTACTGCTTAAAAATAGGCTAAGTATAGCCAGGGTTAGTGGAATGGCCCTGGGTAGGCTAACAGGAAAGCCTTTTAAAGGTCAGAGTTTTTTGGATACAAAAACATTTGCTTCTGTTGGTGATTTGTTCTGCCTAGAAAAATTTAAACATATTGTTTTAACTTATGTTTTCTCAGTATGAGAGCAGTAGGATGCAGAAATCTATAAAATATAAGTCAAAGTGAGTGACTGCTGTCACAGACATTCCAAAATTTAATAGTGAGGAAGGAAAGTAGGTGGAACCAAACTTTGACTGAAATAAAAAAGAAAAAAAATAATTTTTCTGTCTGCAATTTTAAGGGAGTAATAAATGCTAGAGAGAGAGAATGATGAGTGAACAGAATCCAAAAAAGTTCCTAAAAGATTAATTTTAGTTTTCATGCTTCCTTATTTATCATTTTAGGCCTCTTTTAATGAGCAGGATTTATTTTAAAATTTAAAAAGTATGTAGGATGATAAGGTGAAAAGACAACTTCTGTGTTGTACGATTTAAGCAGCAAGGTAGAGTAGCAACTAAATTGGAAGTCACAAAGTATAATGATATGTGCAGTCAGACTATCTGTTTTCATTTTCAGGCTGTCTTTTAGTAAGAATGGAGTGGTTAGGATAGATGGTTTCTCCTCTCCTGATCAATATGATGATGAAGCACTGAGTTTATGGACACATGAAAACTATGAAGATGATGAACTGGACCTAGAGACGTCCAAATACATTCTAGATATCATAGGGGATAAATTTTGTCAGTTGGTAACATCTGAGAAAACAGCCATGTCCTGGGTGAAAAAAGACGGTAAGGAACACTGAAAGCTCTCGAGTGTTCTGCAGTTTTTCTTGGACGACCATTGTTTCCTTTTTCGTAGCTCTCTTCCTCTGGCTGTTGGATTTTCCTAGGCTGTTGGTAAGAGGACATGATGGGGGAAGGGTTCCTTCCTCAGTGGGCCAGCCCAGTCCCTCCTCCCTGCGCTCATGGTTGTCTTGGGCCAGGGCCAGGCTCCTGCTGGGTTTGGAGTAGCCTCCACTGCCAGCTTGGCCTCCAGCTCTCCAGCCAGATCAGCCAGCTCCCAGCCAAGGCCTGTGGCAAGCCAGGTACTTACTGACTGCTGCCAACAAATGGTATGTTTCTGATGTGTCTCCTTCTCAAAACAAAGGAGAAGAGTGGAGCAGCATAGGCCCTGCAGAGCATGTGCTAACACTGTCACCTCCTCCCCACCAAAGCTACTGTTCATCCTTCTGGCCCACAGCAGATGGGCACAGCCTGGTAGCTCTACTTATTCCAGCCTGTATGAGGAAGAAGTGGAGCAGAAAACTCATACTAGCCTGGTCTCCTGAACAGGCACCTCCCTCCCCTCCTGCCAGCTCTCCAGCTCTCTGGTTTGGCTGCCCTTTAGATCAGACATGTCCCAAGGGGAGTCCAGTGAAAAATCCTCTTGAGTGCGTGGGGTTAAAAGTGTATGCTAAAAGAGTTCTTCATGCCTGCAGCAATATCTTTTCTGTATTACTTAAGTCTGTGTTTTCTGATTGCTTTATTTCTTTAAAATGTGTTGATAGTAGCATTGAAGGGGATGCTGTGTAATGTAACTCGGGGGTGGGGGGTAGCTCTTGACTGCCTGTTCATGAAGGATTACTTTCTTCCTCCAAAACCCAGTTGTCTGAGGGGAAACTTATGAATCTATAAAGACTATTTATTCTGTGCTTTGCATTTAAGTTTCAGTCCTTTTATTCTGCTTATTTTGTATTTCAGCCAAAATTGCATGGAAGAGAGCAGTGAGAGGAGTCCGTGAGATGTGTGATGCATGTGAAGCCACATTATTTAACATTCATTGGGTCTGCCAAAAATGTGGATTTGTGGTCTGCCTAGATTGTTACAAAGCAAAGGAAAGAAAAAGTTCTAGAGGTCAGTTCTTTATGAGCTAAAGTATTGTATAGGCTTTTTATTCTCATTTGTTGCAGAGCTGCTGATCCACTAGAACTGTCTTTCTATAGTGTTAAATTACTTCTTGTGTCTACTGGTTTCTCTTAGATCTCTTTTGCCTCCTTTTCTGTCAGTAGATGTAGAATCAGTCATTCAGAAAGCAACTGCTGTGGGGCTATTTTAGCTTTTTGCATTTCAGTCTTTTTGTGTGGATCATTGTGGATTGCTTGTGCCTTGCCCCTCAAGGTTAAATCTTGTTTTTCAGTTGTGAGACTCATGCTCAGTCACACCTCCCTCTGTATGGTTACTCACTACTGTTAAGACTTGCCTTGATTTGAATGCATTCTGGAGTCCTCCTTTCAGAAGTGGCTCGTTGTACTGATGTAGCATCCTATTATAGTTTTATTATAAAAAAGAAGGACATGCATAAAAATACTTCAGGTAGTATTTAAAATTAATGTTAATGGAAGTTTCACAATCCATAAGCCTACATATCTGTGTGATTTATCCTATGCTCTAATGGAAATGTCTAAATTAGTCTGGAGAGAGAGAAGTATAACAGGACTGACTTGCAAACTCTGATAGCTGTGTGACCCAGCTGGGTTGCAATTGAAAGGAGGAATGACTTGAAGGATTGATTTGGGCTCGGTGCCCTCAGCTGTGACACTGGTGTGCAGGCTGCTTGGTGGAATGCATTGCCTTCCCTGGAAGGCAAGCATTGTGCCCTAGAACAGTTCTGTGGTCAGACGCTGTGTCAGGAACTGATTCAAGGATAATACTGTTTTGAAAAGCCGTTCCATGTTTGTCATAGCTGTGTAATGTCACAGATGTGAAATGTTAGTAAAATGAAGTTCAAGTATTAGGCGGCAAAGCTTTGCCAAATAGTCTCACCCACTTTGTCTCTGGCTTGAAGTGACAAGCCTCCTACACAGAAGTTTTTAGGGAGCTAATGTCAGTTTTTTCCTGCACTGAGAACTGTTGTTAATGCTTTAATGCTTGAGGCTGGTTCAGCTGCTCTTCACTGGCTGAAGTCTGTGTGTGTGCATGTATGTGCGTCTATCTGATGTGGCTTGGGATATGTGCCAAACATTATTTACTCTGGTGGGAACGCACAGTCAGAGGCTTTTTTATAGTATGTGTTAACCAGCCAGGAAAGTTTTAGTAAAATGTCTTAGAAGTTTGAAGAAGCAGTATAAAGAAAGAGACTTCTCTTCAGTTTTCTTACAGGGAGGACTTTCTCCTTTCTCTTGATTGCAATTTTACGTGTGAAAGCAGAAGTATGACAACTTTCCTCGCTGTGGCTTAATAATTAATGATGCTGTAGGATTCATGTGAGCTGTGTTGCTTTTTCCACACTCTTAAAAAACATTCAGAACCACCCAACCATCTCTATATAGTAGGACTTTATATTACCCCAAATTTCCTGGAACTGGTAGTTGTTTTTACAGTTGCTCTGAATACAACGGAGAATCCCATGGTTTTACCTTGTTTCAGCAGGAATGTTAGAAGTTTAAATATTCCAGATTCAGATACTTATCAATGACTTCTCTTATCACTTTACTACATGAGTGAATGAATATGCAGCCACTGTTTCCATCAGACAGGTCGTGGCACCATCAGTTGGGATGCCATGTTACATTTCCATGAGAAAATAGATTAAGTAGATAACATACTGTTGTCTTGATGTATTTCTGTTTCTGAGCAGTTGGATATTTAGATGTTTTAGGTACTACAAAAACTACTGAATAGCTTATGAATTTAATATTTATCTGAAGGAACATTTGAAACATTGTGTACCTACTTCTGTGTAAAAAAAAAGCCTTAAATGTGTTAAATATTTCCTTTGGTGTGTTCCCTTAGTTTAAATTGCTGGAGTAAGCAAACTGATTAAAGGCTTGGAAAAATGTCTTAAAAGTAGCAGTGTAGTAGGTAGGACACAAGATAGAGAATTGAGAGAGAAATTGTATTCTTTCTGCCCCAAAATCACATAGTAGACTGGTGACCAGTTGCTTGGCAAGACATTTTTTTCTCTCATTCTTCTTGTGTTTATTTTACACCATATATTTTGGGAGAGTCTTCCTTAAACTTATTAGAAAGCCTCTCTTGCCTACCAGTTAGGCCCTCTCAGCTGGCACAAATGATTGTCAGCTAGTACATAGACACTTAAGAGGTTTCATGATTGCTTTAATATGACATAAATCTGTGATGCAACTTCCCTTTCCGTTGTGCCACCAGTACCACTGGTGTAGCTGCATGGTAGGCTGAATCAGAGAGATGACTTGGTTAGAAGTTCATCTTTTGGCTTGTCTGGCGAACTCTGGTTGAAAACAGATGCTTCCAGTTGGGGTGTGGATTGTGTCAAATTAGATGAACCATGCAATCACAGCCTAATTATGTGTCTTTTCAATGGCAGGATTCATCAAGGGCGGCTCATGGTCTTAATAGCCGGTGTAAAGGATTTCAGCCTATGTTAAATTGACAGCTCACTAAATGTGATAAAGGGGAATACACTTTGAAATTCAGAGGTAATTGGCAGGGGCCTGTGGTACAGATGCAGCTATTTCAGATTTCAGTATTGTTAAAACTCTTTGTTAATGTGAAAATTAGCTGTGTTGTATGCAAGTTCTTGTCACACTGGATGCCCAGACAGAAGGCCTGTATGTGCAGAGAAATGTTTCTAACCAAAACTAGACTGAAAGACCTTAGCTCTGTCTGTGTGCAACATAAAGGAAGTAAACATTGGCAGTACTATTTTGCAGATAAGGAGTTGTATGCCTGGATGAAGTGTGTGAAGGGACAGCCTCATGATCACAAGCACCTGATGCCAACACAGATTATTCCAGGCTCTGGTAAGACCATATGTGAATAAGGAGAAACTGTTTTTTCCCCAGATCTTTCTGTGAACAGGGGCCAAAGTTGTTTATTGCAATTTCTCATTTTCCATTTAAAAACCTGGGAGTTTGGTTAAATCGTTGCAAGAAAGCAAGTGGTTCTGGGCGGTTGCCAACACTGGGCGTAGATGATGACAAGAGTAAAAGGAGTGTGCTGACAGATGTGTTAAGGAGGGTTTTGGAGACAGACAGTGAAAAAATTGAGGGCCTTTTTTGTGCTGGATTTGTACTTTTTCAGAGCAGAGTAAAACAACCACAATGTACTTAATAAATCTAACCTTACTTGTTAAAATAAAATCTTTAAATAGTACCACTAAGGCAACAGATTTTTGGGGATCTGTTTTTCACTGTTGTCTGTCCCACACCCAAAAAAGAAAAGAAATGTTGTGGTTCAGATGATTGTGCAAAATGTAGTGAATTAGCTTGTGATAATTGAAAAACTAAGCAGGAATCATAAACCCGGCTAGATTCAGAATGCTGCTTACAAACAAGTAAATTCTTTGAAGCAGTACCATTAGGTATGATGTAGTGATTGTTAGCACAAAATTTGTGAGCGTTGATACAGACCAGAAAAGAGAAGACAGAAATGTGCCTTTAAACATACTAAGAAAATACCCTGGTTATTTTAAGCTAAAAATACAGGACCAGTCATTATTCTATGAGTTTTTGCATATTATTCGGGTAGAAATGAAGGTTGGGTAGATTCCATAACAAATTCAAATTTCGATATTTCCCACATGTTCTAGACTGAAACTGGTTTTAATTTTAAATTGTGAAAGTAGACCGCTCATCTGGAAACAGCACGATGAAGACTGCCTACTTAATCTTAGTTTTGTTCTTCCATGCGTACCCATTAACAAACAACCTTCATTTATATGCTCACATACTGATTTTTTTTTTGTCAAGACATGGCTCACTTCATTCTGTAGCTGATGGTTTTATTGAATGAAGTAATGATATACGCATTGAACAATTGTGAGTAAATAATGGCTTGCCTGATGTGTGCCATGCAATGGGAATGTGGACTAGAGTTCATATTATTCAGAAGAGTAGTGTGCAATTATTTAATTTAATATCTCTCTGCACAAGCTTAAAGATAAACTGGGCAGTCATTTTGAAGTGGTTTTGAGTGTTAAATTCAAATTTTAAATTATTTAAAACTTGAAGTGTGTGTGTTGTAAAGAGGGTTACAGAATGATTGACAGCTACTGTCTTTCTTAATTGTCTTTAGTTTTGACAGATCTTTTAGATGCTATGCACAATATTAGAGAAAAATTTGAAATTAAATCCCATTGTCAGTGCATCACCAAACAGAGCACACAAGCTGGCAAGCTCCCTGCAATGAATGGTGTGTCTCAGGTGAGTCTAAAATATGTATATATATTGCATCTTGCTCAAGTGTTCTGATTCTGGTGGATTTTTGTAGTTAGATAGTACCAGTTGCATTTTAGTTTGCATGTGTGGGGGTTAAATGCTGGCCATGTCTTTGAAATACCTTATAGTGAAGCTATGTAGTGAAAAAGAAATTTGTTCTTTACAGGTTTTGCAGAATGTCCTTAACCACAGTAATAAAATTTCTCTGTGTATGCCTGAGTCTCAACAGCAGAATACTCCTCAAAAGTCTGAGACAAATGGTAATGCAAGTCCAAGGAGTGATGTGAGCACAGACAGCAAGTTAACACCGCCTGAATCCCAGTCCCCACTGCATTGGCTGGCTGATCTTGCAGAGCAAAAAGCCAGAGAAGAAAAAAAAGGTATATGTTTGAAATTGTCATATCATGTCTATGACTTTGGGAGTACTACTGGTATGTTGCAGATAAGCTGGGAGCGTGTGTCAGTCTGTTGGAAGGTAGGAGGACTGTGCAAAGAGACCTGGAACGGTTGGATAGATGGGTGGAATCCAGTAAGATGAAGTTTAACAAGTCCAAGTGCTGAGTCTTGCCTTTTGGCCACAAAAATCTCCTGCATTGCTGTGTGCTGGGGATGTTGTGGCTGGACAGTGCCCCGGTAGAAAGCAACTGGTCGACAGCCACTCAGGTTGTGGGTGCACCCAGGTTGCCAAAAAGCCAGTGTCATCCTGGCCTGTATCAGGAGTAGTGTGGCCAGCAGCACCAGGGAGGTCATTCTTCCTCTGTACTTGGCACTGGTGAGGCCACACCCTGAGTGCTGTGTCCAGTTCTGGGCCCCTCAGTTTAGGAAGGACATTGAGACGCTTGAGCAGGTACAGAGGAGGGCAACGAGGCTGGTGAGGGGCTTGGAACACATGCCCTGTAAGGAATGACTGAGGGAGCTGGGGTTGTTTAGCCTGGAGAAAAGGAGACTCAGAGCTGACCTTACCACTCTCTACAGCTTATAGAAAGACAGCTGTAGTCAGGTGAGGGTTGGTCTCTCTCCAGGCAACAACTGACAGAATGACACAGTCTCAAGCTGTGCCAAGGGAAATGTATGTTGGATGTTAGGAAAAAGTTTTTTACAGAAAGAGTGATAAAAGTACTGGAATTGTCTGCCCAGGGAGGTGGAGTCACCATCCCTGGATGCATTTAAAAAAAGGTTCAGTGTGGTACTCTGTGCCGTGGTTCAGTTGAGGTGTTAAGGCATGGGTTGAACTCATTCTTAAGGGTCTCTTCCGACCTAGTGATTCTGTGTGATTCTCTAATTGAATTAATAAAAAAAAACCTCACCATTTTCTGCTCACAAATTAGAGAGGGCATGTTCTTTTCTCTACTGATTCCAACCTTGGAACTGCAGTGTCTTTACCTAGTGGCATCAGAATCTGTCACTAGAACATCCACTGGTGACATATATGTGTGGAAGTATTTCCAGCTACAGCATCTCTCACTTATGACAGGTACTGACTCAGCTGCATGCCTGAGATGCTGAGGAAGGCCTTTGCTTGGTCACACTGTTTGGCTGTGTTTTGAAGGATGTAGTTCATCCTCTGGTTTCCAGGTGAATAAAGCACTAGTGCTGCATAATCTGTTACCATCAGTAGAAAGTGCAGGATACTGGTGCTGGTCCTATGTGTGCACCATGATACAACAGTGTAAACTTACAATATTTTTGTTTTAGAGAACAAAGAATGTTCTTCTGGAAAACATTCAAAGGAAGGGAAGGACCAGGATAATTTGGAGTCCCCAAACTGTAAAAGTTCCCCTCCTGCATCCCAGAGCAATGAGCAGGGCTCAACCTTACGAGATCTGTTAACTACAACAGCAGGCAAACTGCGTCTGGGTTCTACAGATGCTGGCATTGCCTTTGCTCCAGTTTACTCTACAGGAACAGCAGTAAGTGTTTAAAAGATGCACAGTTTTTCTCTTAGGATTTGAAAATCTCTATAAATCTGTTCTAGCACATTACAGTTAGAGCCATATGATAGGTGTGTTGCTTTAAATACTCATGCATAATTAAAATTTCATAGGCTTTAAATACTAATGCATAATTAAAACTTCATATGCATACACACATATGAATGTTTTATTTGTTTTTATATATGGTGATAATTGATACGACATCAGAAATGTTATTCCCTTTCAAAAGGAATTGCATTAAATTGCTTTTACATTGTTTAAGCATACATTTGTTTTCTAACAGAGTGGCAAGAGTGGAAGAACTATGCCAAACATTCTTGATGACATAATTGCTTCAGTAGTAGAAAACAAGATTCCACCAAACAGAGCACCAAAGATAAATGTAAAATCTGAAATAAAAGATGAGCCAAAGGATGATAAAAGTTGTATTCAGGATGACTGCAGTAAACAGTACAGTGATGTCCAGTATTCATGGATCTGTGATAAGCATGTTCTGTGGCTCAGAGACCATAAAAACAGCAATGACTGGAAGCTCTTCAAAGAGTGCTGGAAACAAGGAAGGGTATGTATTGAGCAGGTTGGTTGGTAAAGCGACATCAGCATGAGCTCTGGGGAGTTGTGTATTGAAGGACAGAAGTGCCTAACTCCGTGTTTGAAACTGAGGGCAAAAAAAGGTTGTCACGTGTAGCCCAAAGATGAACTAGTGTTAAACTTGAGTTACCTGTTGTAGAGTTTCAGATTCTAGAAAGAGCCTTTGGATATGGGTGCTGCTGGAGGAAGTGATAACCATCTCAGTAAGGCCAAAGTCTTCCATGTATATTCCAGACACATTTATATTCCAGACACATTTATATTCCAGACACATTTATATTCCAGTTCAGTTAAAGAATTTGTCTACTTGCAGAAGGATAAGACTGATTTGTAAAAATTATTTTATTTTACTCTTTACAGCCTGTTTTAGTATCCGGTATGCATAAGAAAATGAATTTCAGCCTGTGGAAAGCTGAGTCAATCAGTCTGGATTTTGGAAACCAGCAAGCTGATATCTTGAATTGCAAGGACAGTATCATTTCAAACACCAATGTCAAGGAGTTCTGGGATGGTTTTGAAGATGTTTCAAGTATGTTCCTTGAAATGCATTATAGTATTGATTCTGAACATGATCAGTGTTAGAAACTGCAGTCAAAAATTATTTTGGTTCTTGAGGCTTTGAAGAAGCTTTAGAAGAAAGCTTTAGGTAATCTGTTTCCAGAGAATGTGGTGGAAGCTTGCATTTTGTAACTCTGCAGAATTAAGGATGCACTATTATACTAGCTAGGTCTGACTTAAGAAACCAGACAAATGTCCTTCTTACTTTACTAGCTAAGTTTGGTTTGTATCATTCTTGAGTCTTGAAATCAACTACCTCCTGTTTAGGCAAGAAATTTTGATTCTTGGCAGATTTAGAGTTAATAATTTAATTGAATAAAGTAAAATACCTACAGTATATCAGTTTTTAGTTATTTCCATGTTACTTACAGAACGGCAGAAAGTAAAAAATGGAGAAACAGCTCTACTAAAACTGAAAGACTGGCCTTCTGGTGAAGATTTCAAGGCCATGATGCCAGCAAGGTATTTTCATTATATGTTCTCAAGTCAATCTTAATATTATTCTATTTTTTCTCTCTACATAATGGCACAAATTCAATTATATTATTTTTTTTTCTTCTCCAGATATGAGGACTTACTAAAAAGCTTACCCTTGCCTGAATATTGTAGTCCAGAAGGAAAACTAAACTTGGCTTCTCATCTGCCAGGATTTTTTGTCCGTCCGGATTTGGGGCCCAGACTGTGCAGTGCATATGGTGAGTTTGCCCTACAAGTGCAGCAGTTACCTCGTCCCTTAAACTTGTAGAATATTACACATGACAATACTTGATAGAAAGCTGAGCTTTCTCGAAGGATAATTGTTCACTGAATGTAGGGGAAACACTAACTTGACTTGGGTATTTAACAGTATGTGCACCTGGGCCATGAGAGTCTGTTTGCTTCTTCATTTCTTTCCGTCTTTTCTTACACTATCACAGTCTTCTGAAGCTTATAAATGGCTAGCTGCTTCTACACAGCAGTAGATAAGTGACAAAATGAAATATTATTCATAATATTCATAATTCTGTTCATAATTCTGGTCATAAATGAATCTCATCATATTTCTCATAGTTTATTTTGTGTGCTGTACTCTCAAAAACCTTTTTAGAAAAGGTTGATTCCCTCACACACTTTGTCTGCTCTTTCTTTTGCAAAGAATTGTTCAATTCTGTTTTACAAATTAAAATAGGACAAGAAATAAGTAGTAATTTGTGACACAATGGTGTTGATTTTAAAAGTTCTCCAGATACCCTGTGAAAGAAGCATATTAGCAGTAGTGATAATGGCATGGGTCTGAGAACTGCATTGTTAATGCTACTCTGATTTGCTCTAAGGCTTAGTGTTCCAGAATGTCATTTGGACTTAGGAATTTTCATTTCCAGTTCTTAAAACTAAAATTAATTTTCCTCTTTGGGCATTATTTTGATTAGGAACTCAGTTACAGCCAGACATAAAAGTGGCATATTTGATAACCACTGTACATGTATTCTGCCCTGAACAACCTGAAGGGTTGAAGAGGAATGGAACATAGTGGTCAGGAAATGTCTCTGACTATTCTGCTGAAATGTTTTGTTCTGACATAAATGCTGCGTAGGTACCGGTACCTGGACTAAGGGAGAATCTCAAGGACTCTGTTAAAAAATAATGTTTTCTTGTTTAGCAGGTAAACTGAAAACATGTTTTTAATTTGTCTGTCTCAGTGATGCCAAGTATATTTCAGAAATATATTCTTTGTTGTTGCAAGTTCTGATTTGAATATGCAATATAAACAAATCTTAATTTTATCTTGTAACATAGGTGTGGCTGCTACTAAAGACCATGACATAGGAACCACAAATCTCCATATTGAAGTTTCTGATGTTGTGAACATCCTTGTTTATGTTGGCATAGCCAGAGGAAATGGAGTGCTTTCCAAATCAGGTAATGTGAAGCCCACTCACTGTAAGAGGTGTAGATGGACTGAATGTTCTGCCCCTTCTAAAATTTGCGCTGTTCTTCGCAAGGCAATGAAAGAGATCCTTAAGAACTTGCTTAAATTAGGGAGATTGTTTGTTTTAAAGGTTTGCACACTTGATAGTTCTATATAAAATACACTACAGTTCATTAATTATGAAAAAGTATTTCAGACTCTTTCCACTTTTTCTGCCATTACATTTAATTGATGCACCATTCCAGTGCTGGCATAGCTAATTGGAAGTGCAGGGTGAAGAATTTTCTCTGGAAGCTAACAGTTATGTCAGGATGATGTATTTGCCAAACCTTCTGTTTGTGCTGCTTCCTCTGGATACATTGTGCTTACTCTATTGAATTTGGGCTGTAATGTAATTTTTCAGCACTGGAGAGCTTAGATTGGTGTATGTTAGTCATCTGTATGACACTTACTGCTTATGTGAAACAGTCTTTAAATGGTTTCTTTGGCCTTTTTCTTTTGTCCTCTTATTCCATAATCAGCAAATGTAGATTTGGGGTTTGACTAATACAGCTGCAGTAAGGTTTGTCTTTCATTTGCTTTGTTTTCACTTGTGTATGCACTGAATTAATAGCAGCAAATTTGAGCATCCCAGGAGAGCTCTGGCTGCAACAACAGCATGCTAAACACTGCTTGTGCTGACTGCAGGAAAATATCTTTTTCATTTTCTAGTACCACCCCTGCTTGTTTGTTTCAGGTAGGAGATTGTGTTCTGTTTAATTCAGGAAATGTGAAAAAGTTTAAAAATTAAATGTATTTTTAAGGTATCCACAGCATTCTGTTCTAGTAACAAGTTACAAACACTGAACAGAAAGATCACTGGGTGGCTTTTGTTGTATTCAGCAAACTTCTATCTGCTTAGTCTCAAACAAGAAATTTGAAAAGAAAGTATTTCGTTTCAACATTTTTTCTCCTTCAAATATTTAAAGAGTATCTTTGTTGAACCTCAGGAGTTTTGAAGAAGTTAGAAGAGGAAGATTTGGATGACCTTTTAAGGAAGCGGTTGAAAGATTCAAGTGAATTACCTGGTGCTTTATGGCACATTTATGCTGGAAAAGATGCTGACAAGATAAGAGAGTTTCTGCAAAAGGTTAGATTTATTACATATAATTTATAAATATAACCTAAGTAATGGGTAAATCAAAGGGGGCTGGCAAAAACCACAAACTCCACCTCGATGTTAGAGAAGGGAGGAAGGCAGAGACACCTTTATGGCACTTAAAATAAATTATACTTGACCTGCTGCACCACCAAGAAATGAAATATGTAACATGTATATTCACTTTGTAAGAGTGACAGGTGGCCTGTAACTGAAGGCTTAGGAGGGCATGAAGGTCTACTCTTGCCCTGCTGTAATACAAAAAAATAATCTGTGGGATGATGTTTTTCTGTCACTGATCCATTATTGTATTACTGCTGCTGAATTTTTGGTGAATTTTCCCGTGCCAAATCCCTTGACCTCACCACTAAGTGGCCACCGCTCTTTCCCAGGACTCTGTGACATCAGTCAGCACAAAGAATGTGGCTGGGCTTTTGGTGAAGGTAGAAGCAGTGGGATAATGTCCCCAAAGGCAACAAACTTGCTTGGCCATGTTGCAGATCATCATCCTTCATTGGCATGTGATAAATAGGTTAGAGCCATATCGGAACCTTTCAGGTTGTTCTCTAGGATGAGTATCCATTGATGCACTAAATGTAGGGATGCCATCTTGGAAGCAGTTTTCTGTGCCTCGTCCTTAGCACATTTTTGGGCTCTGGAAGGTGGCCTTGATAGATGACATAGAAATACAGAGTATCATTGAAGTGATTGCTTGAGATATCTTTACTGTCGTCTTCTATGAGGACAGAACAGATGAGTTTTAACTGGCTGCAGCAAAGGGGTCCATAAACAAACTTGAGGCCAAGGGCTCTGCTGTGAGCAGGGAAAGCCTACGAAATTTATCAGTGAAGATTCCCTTGGACAACAAAGCAGTGTTCTTGTACCAGGGCAGCTGTCTTCCAGTGACTCAAACATTTGCTCTTTGGGAGGCTGAATGAACTCTGGAGGAAAATGAGTACTGGTAAATAAAACAAAGCTAATTGCAGGAGATTATGAATTATACAGCAAGACATTTTATTCATTCAAAAAGTAGATGCTCATAAATTAGATGGTGGCTTTTCAGTTTAAAAAAGAGAGTTATGAACAAAGTCATGAATGCAGAGGAGTAGGTGGACATAGGCAGTATTCAGCATTTCCACTCTCAGAGCACTTGTGTAACTATTGTGCATAGCTCTGAAACTATTTGAGCAGTAGGTTTAAAACAGAAATATTTAGGGTGCTGTGTAAAGAAGTTTGACATTTGCTACCACAGTTTGTTCTGGTATCCCAAATGAATTGTGTACCACCATGTATTTTAGGAGTGGTGGTATTTGGGAAATACTGAATTGTAGATTAATTGGTGGGTAAGCATTGGGACTGCTTTGCTGCTGATAAGATGTAATATCTCAGTATCTTGTTGGAAGGGTGATAATATTCAAGGAGAGTTTAAAGCTCTGCATCACATAATTCCGTTTATTTAATAAATAAAAGCAAAAAAATCTTATGTGCTTAATGAGATACTTGTTTCATGACTCATGACAGGTGGATTAGGTCTGTGTTCTTTAATCACTTTTTTCTTTTAGTGGCTAGGATTGATTAAGAGTAATATTTGTTCCTCTGGCTCACTTGATGAGAAATGGTTGTGCAATTCCGTTTACCAGTGTCAGAAAGTATTTTTATGTGCTCATCATTTTTTCTGAATACCTTCATAGGATGGTAAGAAAGCAGCTTCTTATCCCAGCATGGCTGAGGTTGGAAGGGGCCCCTTGAGGTCCCTTTGTCTAGTCCTGTGCTCAAGCAGAGTCACCTGGAGCAGGTTTCCCAGGACTACAGCCCTTGTTTTATTGGCTGCTTTTTTTCCTGAGCTAAGGTAGTGATGTTGTGTGTCTGTGTCAAAATTGAAGAAAGTTGTAAGCCTGAGAAATTGGTAGTATAGGAACTCCTGAGCTCAGATTTTATTTTCTGGATGAAAGAAGTCACGCAGAGAGCATGTTGCTTATTAATAGATTATTGAGCCAAGTTCTTTAAAGCTCTGCATTTTGGAGTGGGAGTGCTGCAGATGTCTTCAGTTCAGTGAGACCTCCCAGATCTTTCAGGGTTGTTTTGAATCGCTAGCTGGAGTACTTGTTTGGATATTGGGAACTGAGTGACATTGCTTGGTGAGGTGGGTATGCATAAAATTTGTCAGCAGAAGGTGTGATTATTTTTGAAATGATTTGGGATCTTTTCTGTACTTAACAGATAGCAAAGGAGCAAGGCCTAGAAGTTTTACCAGAGCATGATCCAATCCGTGATCAGAGTTGGTATGTGAACAAAAAACTTCGCCAAAGACTTTTTGAAGAATATGGAGTAAAAACCTGCACAGTTATTCAGTTCCTTGGTGATGCTATTATTCTACCAGCAGGAGCACTTCACCAGGTAATGTACCTTAGGTTAAAGGCATGGAGGGTTAAATAGCACATTTGCTGTAAAATAACTTTTTTCCAAAGATATGGATACATCTGTGCTCAGTTACAAATTATTTTTTATTAGTATCTATTGCCATGTCGGAATGTAAAACAAGGTAGATCTGCTTAAGTATTATTTCCTTTTTTGCTTTATAATTACAAATGAACAGGCCATTATTAACCATTGTTTTCCACTTTCTATTTCTGTAGCAAATTTCTAAACAGAGTCTAGTTATGGCAGAGTCAGGTTAGTAGTTTTTTTTCTTCTAAGCCAGAAGTTAACCTAATCGAGGAGGGGAAGGGGGAGCTACTTGAGCAGGTAAAAACATCTGGATGTCAGATGTCACTATTTTTGTCTTTAGCCATAAGAGAATTGTAGTGGAGGTGGTGTTTCTGTAAGAGATACTTGGTTGTTTTCCCATGCCAAATTTAAGTTCCTTTTAACACAGAAGGTATATCAATCACTAGGAGTCATCATTGTCTCTTCAGCAGCTTTTCTTACTGTGAGAAAGTGTGATACCACCTTTGCATGAGCTGAGCTGATTTAATCCCTAGTTGGGTAAGAAAAGTACTGCTGGTTAGGCAGTTCTGGAGAAACAGGATGAATTTGTATTAGCCTTAGTTGCCCCCTGGCACAAAGGGTTTGTTACTGCCTTTAGGCCTTTTTTTTTCCCCTAGTTTGTAAACTGTTGCTCCTTGGTGAAAAGAGGAAAAAAGCTGAATTGTTTAGATGAGATTTTTGGGCCATTCTAGATTTATTCCTTTCCTGCTTCAGCAGGAAATGGCTTGCTGTCTTGCCAGCTGTCAAACACCACTAATGAGGGCGCTGTCAAGGAATGAGGAGCATTCCCAGCCTGCAGTTGGTTGTAAACCATTGTGATATTGAAGATCAGTCATTGATCTCCATGTGGGTTCAAGTGAGGCCAAACCTTTCTGAAGAAGGTGCTGTTTGGTTTCCAATCTGCAGATCAGCTTTCAGCAGAGAGTAAGCAATGGCTCACCATGTCCCTGTGGCCAGGGCAGTGTGGATTTCTCTGTGAAAAACTGACTGGGGTGTAGTAATGACAAGGGTTATGTGCATACTCTGTCTCTGGCTGTATCTGTTGGTGGGGCATTGAAAGCAGCTGGTACCTTATCCAGACTAGGTTCCTCCTCATCCCACTGAATTTCTGGATGGGTTTGACATGGTGGTACATAGCTCTGGATGGTCTCTGTGTGTTTGTTTTCTAGCACAGGAAAGAAAAAGACCAGAGAGCCCCAAACAGACCTTGGTGTGACCCAAATCTAGGGGAGGGGGGTGTAGGTTGCCTTCCCCTGTACAATGACTCGGGGCTTGACGTTTTTTCACAAATGTGGAGGAACATCTGACATTGCTGCTGTTCTTGGCTACTGTTAGACTAAAGAAGTTGGAACTCCCAGAGTCATGTATTGCATCCTCCAGCAGCTTTACTCTGATTTCGTGAAGCAGGAGAGATACGTCCCAGATAGAAGAGTGGAAAAAGGAGCCCAGGGGAAATCACAAATGTACTGGGAAATCTTTTCTATATAATGTGCCATTATATAAAGGCATACAGAATATAAAACATGAAGTAGTGGGACTATTCCAGGTTTCCTGTACTTCATATGTTTAAGGACCAAAAGTAAGTCCATTCTTACCTTTATCTCCTTGGCTTTAAACTGCTGATTGTGTTTGAAGTGGTAATGTTCTAGCTTCTGGCACTAAGGAGTTAATAACATGGTGTTTTTAAACCTTAGTGGGTGAAGCTGAGAACCTTTTCATCTTCAGTTAGAAGTTCCTGTGAATCTGCCATGTAGGAGGAAATAAAAGCATCGTGTTCTTTCATGTATGTGCACAGTGCTCTCTCTGTAGAGATGCGTAAATACTGACCTTAGGGATCACCACCAACACTTCAGAGACACAAAGCATATTTAAAAACTGAAAAATAAGTCTGCACAAGAACACATATCATGTTACGTTTACACATTAAGTGTTTCAGATTTACATGCACATTATGAACCTTTTAATTACTAAAACTGGGTTGATGCTAAATTAGGTGGTAAATTAACATTTTTATTTGCTCATGAGTAATCTGGAGCAGAAGAAATCAGACTGAGGGCTGGAGCTAGGGAGTCTGGCTGCCTGTGGTCACTGTGTAAGTGTAGTTCTGATACTTCCAGAGCCAGTTAGGATTGTTGGCACATTGCTGCTTCTGACATGCTGGTCTAGAATTTGCTGCCCTAACATGGAGGAGGTTGTGTGTATTTCTTCTGTATATTGTTTTACCATCTTCCCACCGCCCCCCCTGTTTTGTTGGATTCAATGTCTGGCTTTTAAAGTAACTTCTTAACATTTCATGGCAGCATATAGCATTCCTCTTGCTTCCCAGCTTTTCTGCTGCTCTCTATGTACTTGCAGACAGCAATCACATCCTTCTTGTAATGACTGCAGCAGTCAAAGTCAGACTCTCCTGTGAGCTGTGACAGGCAGGGCAGCATTGTCAGTTCCTCTTGTAGAGGGAATTGCTCTCTTAGGAAGAGAATCCAGAAATAGATACAGCATTGGACCAGTCATCTTTGCAGATGCTTCCCAGAATGCTCTGTGAGGGGCATCTCCTTTCTTCTTGGCTGTACTGATTGGGAGTTCAGCAGTGTCCCTACCTTGCTGATGGCTGGGCCTTGTTCCATCTGTGACACTTGTGACAGGGAGCCCCTGAGCTCTCCTTGGAACTTCCCCAACAAAAAAAGCATCTTGGTACTGTTCTTTTGAAAGATTCATTCTTTCTACTGCTCCACTGTGGGTTATGCTGTATCACAGACATATCTAGGGATGGCCTCCCTGGTTTTAACTTGGTGGTTCCAAATTGGTAAAATATTTTAGCTAAAAATTAAAAGCTATAAATACTGGAATCAGTGATTGAAATGTGGTGTTCAGGCACCCTGCAAAACTTGTTCATGTTGTTTTTTATAGAGGCATTATCTTGGTTTAACAGCAGAATTATACATTTTAAAATAACATACTTGGAGGTAGTGTGACCTCCTGGCAATGTTCCCACATGGATTGTAGGGTAAAGGTCTGGGCATATGCAGAGCTCTTGGAGCTCAGCCTTGCAGAATGTGGCTGATCTTGTGGCCATCAAGATGGGTGGGTGGCCCTTTCTTCCCTGCCCACTCACCTTCCCCTCTCCTGGCCCAAGTCTGAGGCTTTCCCTGCACTGCAGCCGCCACCCGGGCCCTACTGGAAAATGTCTGCTCTATGTAGGCTGGGTGTGAAGCTGTTCTCAGTTCAGCTGGAAGTGGCACAGTTGTGGGAGTGCTGCACTCCTCGCCTCACAAACCTCAGGGGAATCATTGCTAAATGTTTTTATGTGTGTGTCACTGCATCAGCTTGCATTATAAATATTATAAATAAAACTGCCTGGAGGCTGTCAGCGGGGTATTCCCATGCTAAGTACCAGACCAGCTGGGTAAAATCTGTCCCTGCAAACTTTCACACGGATAAGACAGGCCCTGGAAGGGAGGGAAAGGAAGGCTTTAGGCACAGCAGAATTAAGGTCTGAGGGAAACAAATGTTTCCTATTCTGCTGTGGAGGGATAGGGAGTCAGTAAAACCTTGTCTTAGTGAGGAGAAAGTGAATGAGTGGTGTGGGATTTGCATAGGCTGGCAAGGAAACTAAGGACAGGTAGAGACTTGAAAGCGATGAGAAGCTTGTGAAGGGGTGGGGGGGCTGGAGCTGCCAGCTGCACAATGCAGAGGCACCTGAGCCCAAGCTCTAGGAAATTCCCTGAGTGCTGGTGGGATCCTTATGGTGGCATTTCTGCAGCTGCTGCCTCACCCCTGGATTTCTGTTGTTTGCAAATTGTGTGGCATCAACAAACCGTCCTTGTGTCCAGAATTACTTCTGTGTTGGTTAATTCTCAGGAGGGACCAGCACTGCTTTGTCCTTGATGATGAGCCATCAAAAACCCTGCATGCAACATGACTGCTGAGCTGGAGGTTACCTGCTGGGATTTCAGCTGTAGGGGGGGAGCTGCTGTGTAAAATCAGACTTGGGCAGACATTTTGAAGAAGAAAGTAATTTTTAAATTAAGTCTTGTGTCCTCAACTGTGTAGACCTCAGTGGTTTATTTGAAGGTCAGGTAGTATAATGGAAATTTTAGAGTGTGCATTTAGAAACTGTAGATTTCTAGGTTTCACTTTAAAATATACAGATCTCCATTTATCCTGAGCAGGGTGGGTGGGATGAGGTGTTTGCTGGAATGGCTGAGGCTCTGCCTCCCTACCCTCAGGTTTTGGGAATTCAAATTGATGCCACACAGCTTCTGAGGAGCTGTTGGATTTTGGGGAAAAGAGGGTTTTGACATGCTCAATTACAAATTGCAGTGTAGTTTGTAAGGGTTTAGGGGTGAAAACAAAAATTTTTCTGAAGGGAATGAACTGGAATTGGTAGTTGGGTCACAATGAGGAAGCAATTTTCCTTTCCCCTGTACTCCAGTTACTACCTGGGTGATAGGAGATGGTGTCTGTTCCTCATTAGTTATCCCAGTAAGAAGAAATGTTCAGAGAAAGAGGAAAGTGCTCTTTTCTCCCTTCTTCTCAGCCTCCCCCTTTCTCTGTTCATGATTGTTTCTTTCAAGTATTTCCACTGGCAGTTCCTTTTCCATGAATGAATGTCACAGGTTTCCAGCATGTATGTGCGTGTCCTGCAGGGTCCTGCAGGGCAGGGTTGCTCCCAGGTGGGTCAGCAGATCCAGTGCCTGCACAGTGCTGGGGAGGTGGCAGCAGCAGCACCTGTGCAGCTGCTAAAGGGAAGAACAACACATCTGTGTGGAATTGGTGCCAGAACTGACTGCAAGGAGTGCTGGTGCACAGGCAGCTGTGCAGTGTTCAAAGTGTGCCTTTTGCCAGAAGCCAACTTAGATAAGTCAAATGCATAAGAGCAACATCATTGCTCTCTACCTGTAAAGATGCCCATTAGTCCAATAAGGCTGTGGTTAAGGGATCTCAAGACCCACTCTTTTCTCAGGTACCTCTGCCAAAGAATAACCCCAAATACTAATTATCAGTCTCTTCTTGTTACTCTGGATAGGTGCAAAATTTTCACAGCTGTGTTCAAGTAACGGAAGACTTTGTGTCTCCAGAACATCTTGTACAGTCATTTCACTTAACGCAGGAGCTGAGGCTGTCAAAGGAAGAAATCAATTACGATGATAAACTGCAGGTAGGAAATGAATGCAGCTCTGGAAGCGGCTGGGAAGGCAGGGCGTGCTGGCGTGCTCAGGCTCATTGAAATGCTGAGCAGCGTGTGGAGTTATTTCCTTGATGCTGTTCACACAGAATAACAATGAGCAGCAGCATGAATGCCAGGGCTGTAAATGACTCTCCCCTGAGCTGCTGGTTTTATTTTACATTACGTTTTAAAATATGTAAAAAGCTGTTCCTTTTGCATGGGCTTGATGAAGCCTTTCCTTTTTCCATCCACTAAGCTTAGGGCTCAGTCCTAAACTTTGCAGTTCCTCAGGTTGTAGGCCTTGCCTTACTGAAATCTGTCCCATGTTCTTGCAGGTTAAAAATATCTTGTATCATGCAGTTAAAGAAATGGTGAGAGCTTTGAAGATTCACGAAGGTGAAATAGAAGATATGGATGAGAACTGAGCACATTCTGATTTTTGGAGATAGCATCACCCAGAGGTTATTTCACCTGATCTATGAAAAATATACACACTAATTTAAGCTTCACAAACCATCAGTGCCAAGAAAACACAGTCATCATATTTACTTGTTAATGACACTGCGACAGTAGAGCTTTGTATCACAGCCACTGTGATTTCATGTTCCACTTGCAAACAGTTGAGCAGTGTTCTGCTGTCTGTATTATAATGTATATGTGAAATGTCAAAGATTTAAGATGATGTATTTATTTTTGGAAAAAACAACAAAATTCTATGCTATATTGTTGATCAAATGTAAATGTGACTTGTACAGTTTGCTAAAATAATTCAGAACTTTTTCACTACACTGAGACAGTTACTGTGACAGTAGGACACAAACACCAGCTATTGCCTGCATTTGGGATCTTGCTGAGTCCGCACAGCAGTCATGTCATAATCTGAAAATTACTGCCAAATAATTGTAAACTTTGTAAAATATAAAGTATATAAAGTAGATATTAAATACAGACACTTCAGTATTTTATTGAAGCTATTCAGTGTACAATTAAACGTTTTCAAAAGGTGTAATTTATTTAAAAATTGTCTCATTTTGGTAAAATTTATGTGAACTTTTAAAGCTTAAACTTAATATGCTCTGTAAATATATACATATATACATTCAATGATGTATTTTTTTAAAACATTGGCTTGCTTTAATTTGTTAAAAGTGCAAGTGTTACACATGCTTTGTACATTGAAGTTGAAAGGGGTTTTACATTTTCCATTAAAATGACTTTGTCAGACGTTGTGGTGTGGGTTTGTTCTGCTGGTGCCAGTGCTGCCCTCTGCGGGCCGCCGCCGGGACTGCGGGCACAGGCTCTGCTGCTCACCCCCTTCCTTACCTTTAGGAATCGGCACTTGCGCTGCGGGAATGGGAAAGGCGTTTCTATAGAATGATTATTTTGTAACGACTTGCCTTTAATAGTTCAAGTAATGCTACAAAATAATGGATGTTTTAAAATAGATATTTTTATGTTCTTTTTATTTAATAATGATAAATGTTAGCAGTTGAGCAGAATTCTAGGTTTTGGAGTGAGTTTGAAAAGCTGCACAAGAAGAGTGCTTGAAGTTACTAAAACTATTCAAATACTTAGATTATCAAATGTTAGGCAGAGCCAGTGGCCAACTCATGAGGTATCCAAAAGATGATAGTAATTAGCCTGGTTACTGCTCCCAGTCTGACGCATCTGAGTGGGTTTGGGGTCACAAAAAACCCCAAACCACATGTAAGTTACTTTTCAAAATAATGAAGCACAAAAGCAATTTCTCATTCCAAAAGTCAAAATACTTAGTTGGCTTGAAAACTTAAAATTTGTTAAGTTGCAGAGTTGTAGCAGGGAGTTGATGGTGCTGCACTTAGCAATTGCTTCTTCGCTTTGTACTCTGTTCCATCCATTATTATCTTTATTATTCCCTGCAGCATTGGAGCATTGGCTGAAAGATCTGCCAGTGTACATTTGCTTAATGCGAACTGGACTCTAGTTGTACATACTTTTACTTGATAAGTTCAGGATGTGAAATTTCTGGAGGCTGCTGAAATTATCATTCCTGCTGCAGTCATATTCCCCCTTGGTTCTTTTCCTGCAACCAAGAGTAGTTGTTGGGCCTAGGCTATGGCTGCCATTACTGCTCATCACTGTGCTGGTGTGTCTTGGGAGCTGAGTGGGAGGGCAAGTGTTGGTGTCCCTGAGTTACTGTCCCAAAGTGTCACATTGTCATGTCTGCCCTGGCCAAAGCCATGGGTTTCCTCCTCCACATCTTCTCCAATGCATCCAGGTGGATATGGGGCAGTGCCTGTACTGCTGACAGCACCTCTGCCTCGAGTCTCAGCTTTGGTACCACCCTTTGGGCCCCACTGACAGCTGCCCCTGCTACCCCAGAGTGCTTAAAAGACCTGAGCAGGGGTCCCTGACACCTGCCCGTCAGGGTGAAGATGTTCTTTCTAGTGAACATTGCCAGAAGTTGTTGAAGTTCACAGACACCAAAAAAAAAAGTACTTCGTGTAGCACATTCTGCTTTTTCAGTATCTTAAGGTTTCTGGCTGTGTCACAACAAAGCCAAACTCCTTGCTCCCCTGCAGGAAATGAGAGGAGAAAGTGGGGCTGGCGTGCATGTGGCTGTGAGCATAACCTGAGCTGTCCATAGCTGATGTCTGACACCACAGAGGGGACTAGGGGAAGCTGTTTTGTTTTCAGGTTAGTTTTTCCCTCTTGAGCATTTCTATGTTCCTTGAGGTGTTACTGGGCATGTTTTTCCCATTTTACTTTGCTAAAGATTCTTGGGAGGGGGTTTCTGCTCTACAGTCTCAACTATTTAAATACAGGCAGAAGTATTCAGTGAGATCAGCTGAAGCAGTTTGAGTGCAGGAATGGTGTCAGCTGCTAGAACATGGATGCAAAGTACTGTGTGTTATCTTTCGCCATATTCTTGTTGAGCACAAGCTCTTTGTCTGCTTTGCTCTCCATGAAATTCCTCCTTTTCCTTTTCTGTCCTTCAAAAGATCACACCTCAAGAGTCATCAAAACCCTGAACCCTGCTCCCCACACCTCCTCTTTTCCTCTTTTCTAGCACATCATCATCTCCATCCTCAGCACTGCTGTACAGTAAATGGCCACAGCAGTTTCGTTCCTGTTGTAACTGCAGAGGTACCAATGAAGAATCTTTTTAGTGAAGAAAGAAGCAGGACTGTAATGACCTCAAGTAATTCAGCACAGATGGCTGCTATGTTTATGGTTTAGCAGAAACAGAAGTTGCTGGAATTGCTGGCAGGGAAATGGTGGTCCCCGTTATGGAGGTCAGATGTAGGGGTTTAGAACAGTCAGATTTGTAAATCTATTCCCACAGCTTTATGCAAGTATCTCAGATGTGTGTGTGTAGGCCAACCCCCATCTGATCACATACTCCCTGACCTGTTTGGTAGGTGGTAATTTTGTTTGTACCCTCTCCTGTGACATCCTGTTAAGCCCTCTCCTATTCTCACAGCTGAAAGCCTTCCCTGCCCTGTGCCTGTAACTAGGAATTCCCCTTCCTTCCTCCTTCCACAGCTACCATTGCATGTTCTGCTGCTTTCCAGAGCAGAATATGCTCTCCCCCACATCTGTGCTGGTTGAACTGCCCCACCCTGTTGAGATTCCTGGAGTGGGGCTTTGCTGTGCTTTCCCTTCCTCACCCCCAGCTTTACCTCAACATCAGCTCTGCACTTTCCTACTGCTTTCCACACTTTGACCTGTGCTTTGTTGGCCAGAGTGCTGTGTCTCCTGGCCACAGTGTTGTTTATGCCCCAGCTGGCAGCAGAGCACACAGTGGTGTGAAGGGTCCTTGGATGCAGTGGCCATCACCATGTTCTCTTCTTCCCACCTCAGCAGGGTGGCCCAGGAAACTGCCCAAGGAGCAAATGCCCTGTAACATCAGCAGCACACACAAATGAACCTCCACTTTAATTTGTTCTCACAGGTTTTGAAAAGGAAGTCGCCATCTATAAATAGCTGGTAGGAAAATCTTGCCTCATAGCTAACTGAAGATGTGATTCACCTGATGTGTTGTGTGCAAATAATTACACTTTAAACATGGGCTTTTCAAAAGGTAAGTGGTGGTCTGACAGATTTTTGCTGTTACATTTCAAAGGTAACATTTCTGGGACTTTCCAACCATACCAAAGCTATATATTCTTGTCCCAGATGCCTGTTTCTTTTTTTCAGTCCCTGGGTCTTTGCTACCTTAGTGAAAACAGAGAGTAGGGTTTAGTAGCTCTGAGGCAAGAAATTCTGTATTTTCACAGCTCTAAGGACTTCATATTGTTTGATCCCAATAATACCTTAAGTCTGGCAGCAAATGGGCCTGAGGGAACACTTCAGATGATTACAAGACAAAAACCCTAAGTTAAAGTTACTACTGGTAAAACAAATATGAGAGAGAAAGGGGGTGGAGGAAAAGGTGACTATAGCTCTTAATTCTTTAGGGAACAGTGAACTTCTTATACAGTTGAACTCCACAGCCCTCATACTTAGGCAGGAAGGTGTGGCAAATAACAACCAGCCTGTACCTGGCTTGTAGTAGCCACACCACGCTCTGATTGCTTTAGAACAGTTTGTTTTCTACTCTTTTAGCGCAGCTCTGTCTTTGCGTGCTTTGCTCTCTGTGGAACTACTCCTATTTCCTCTCCTGCCCTTTGAAAGATCATACCTCAAGAGTCATGATGTTACTAGCTGTTGTGGCTTTATTTTCTTTTCTCCATGTACAGAGCCAGGTTGGAAGGGGTTTCAAAAGGTCCAACCTTTTATGGGAAATAGTCTTGATGACGTGTAGCTCCTGTCACTGAAAGCAGGTCACCAGGAACTGCAGATGGCTGAAGAGCTGCTGCTGAGAGGACAGTAGGAAGGAGTTCACTACCAGAGCTCCTGAACATGGAAATGCTCTCAGAGGAAGCAGTCACAAAACCCTTTTCCCCCCCTTTTAATGAAAGCAAAATGTAAAACCAACACTTCTGTTTTTTGGTTTTAGCCATCATTTTAAGTAGCAACTGGTAGTGGTGAAGTCTGCACATTTTATTCTCAAGAGACTCCACATAGCTTCCCAGTTGCCTTTCTTTGGTTTCTCTTTTTGTGGTCATAGAGCCACATTGGATAATTACAGTTTCTTTCGGCACAGCATATATTGGCAATCTTCAACAGGGTGTGCCAAGACAAGGGATGGTTTCTGTGGTTAAAGCAAAGTCTGTGAATAGAAGTCAGTGTCTAAAATTAGTTCTTGGTGAGACATTTTGAAATAACAGACCACAGGATTCTTTAATTCTGTCCATTATAAAACAATGCAGCCCAGACTCACCAACCCTGGGAATGTTTCTGTGTGCTGTGCCAGGCTTTGGTGATGTGCCGTGTGACAACTTACCGCTTCGTTGTTGCTGCTACAGCTCTCTGAACACTGCTCATCTTCTGCATTCACGCCTCTTCCTTACTCTCTCCAGGCCCAGGCACTGAGCCCATCAGTTTGGCAGTGAAAAAAGTGAGGGCACGGCCATAGGGAAGAGGTGCCCACAGCTCAGCAGGGTCCGAGGCGGGCGCCGGGCTCCCACCAGGTGTCGGCCGCTGGCAGCCAAAAGCTGCAGCAGGCGGAGTGGAACCCAGCTGGACACTGGCTGGAGCACCACAGAACCATGCCTGGCCACACCCTGCTTGGAAGTTTAATAACTTAAAACAGTTTTAAATTGATATGACACAAATTAATTAATGACAGCCATGGGAGAAGAATTTCCTTAGGTTTACTGCTATGACTGTAAAACCTGTCCTCTAGTGGTGAGTATTCTTGGTACAACCTACCTTTCTTCCAATGCACTGAGTAATGGCATAAACTCTGGATTCAGACTGAAGAACTCCTTAAAAAAATTCAGCATTACTCATGAAAGTGGAACACGCCTGTGCTCAGCCTTACTGCATGGAGTTGGGATTCAGCAACAGGCATGTGTTGAGTAGGCAGACTGCAAGAACAAACATTTGTATTGCAGGAGAGAGAGAAATTTTAACACCACTTTCAAAAGTGGCAGTATGGAGTTTTTCCCCTACTTGGCCATCCTTCCCACAGAGAAGCAGCTTCTTTCAGATCTGGTGTTTTGTTTATGCAGCTACACATAAAGGGACAACTTAGACTTAAAATCAAGAAGGTAAAGCTTGCAATTCCCATGCTCCCATCTTTGAAGAATCTTCTTCAGATTCTGCAACAGACCTAAAAAAATTTTCCTTCTCCTATGGCTGCCATTTGCAGACATCACTGACACATCTTCTTGTAGTTAACAACCCTGAGCTACTACCCCAGCACTGGCATGAGGTCGGTGCTTAAATAATTTTATTTCCATCTTGTGAGTACATGCTATTTGCTTTGCTTTACTTAAATGACTAGAAACACCATGCTCCTCTGCCTTGTTACCTACAATAGTCAGCCAGACAGGGGCCAGCAGAGACTAGGATTTGCCCTTTGGTGGGAGCAGTGAGCTTGGCCTGACCTGGAACAGGTTACCTCATCACAGCTGGATGGGGCTATCTGCTAAACTGCTCCAACTGAAAAATAACTTTTTCATTTCCCAAGCAAGATTAGATTCCAGCTACAATTCAGCTCAAGGCACCTCCTCTAATGAACTTGTCTTACCTCTGTTTCTATAGACTTTTTCTAACCTCCAGCCCCTATGCTCCTTCAAGCACCGAAGACACCAGGTATACACAGGTAAGGGGAGCATTTGCACAGCAGTAAGGTGTTCTTGCTGTACTTCCAAGCCTATTCTGGAAGAAAAATGCACTCTTAGAAAGCAAAGCTTACCTTTTAAAAGCACCAAGAATAACTTAAAATGACATAGCTTGCAATACTGAACACTTCACTAATCAGTAATAGCAGAAAGCAATTAATGCCTCCACTACATACTGGAACACCCTTGGGAAAGCCCCAGCTGGGCTCCAGGGCAGGGGCTGAGCCATGCTAGGAGGGACAAGTGTGAGGAGGCTGCATGGCCCTGCTCAGACCTAGCACTCTCAGCATGGTTCTTACAGTCCTGCTGGGCTGTACCCCAGGAGCTGCTCCGCTGACGCTCCAGCACTCTGCAGTGCTGGAACCTGGCAGTCAGCCAGGTCACTCCACAGGTGGACAAGGCCCTCTGAATTCATCCCAGCTGTCTTGAATTTGCTGGATGATGAACATGGAAGCTCAGTTGTAGGTGTATCCTAACACTTAGTACAAGTAATAATTTGTTCTTTATTCTTGGCCACATTTGTACAGATTGTAACAGACAGTGTCAAAAAACCTTGGTTTTTATTTTCCTATCCTTTTTGAATCAGGTTAAGCTGTAAACAATTTCTTTTTCAATCAAATACTCCCAGCTAGAATTACTTCCATTCATGCATCACTGAAAACAAAAAGAGTATTTTACCTTAAGTATAGATTTTTCATTTTAAACCATGTCACTTTATACAGAAACCAATAGCTAGATTCACTGCACCCTGATTAGTTATGTAAACAGATAACCCCCAAAAAAACCCTCATCAACAGAACAAATAAGCAGGTTCCTTCAGAGAAAGGAAATTAAAATCTCTTCTGACTTGAGGTTAACGTGGTCAGGAATATAGAGTGTGGCACATAAATCCATCTAGGAGGGGTATAAATTGCACTGTATCTGAATTAACAAAATTATGCATAATGAAATGCACAGTTTAAATTCATGCTAGAAAGCATTTTTCAATATGAAATGGTAGCCAACTGGCAACCATAACAGGTTCTGCACCATCATTTATGGCATTATAGATAACTATTACATATAGCATACTTAAAAACCCTGAAGGATTGTGTTACTTGAAACATTCTCCAGGCAGTTGTTTGGTTTGCAACATTGGGAGAAAGACTAAAGAGCCCACCCTCTTATACCAACTAAGGTACCTTTAACTTCCATGAAGTAAATCAGATATGAAGTGTATTTCACAGTAACAAAGTTGCTTAATGCCTTTTCTCCAACAGTAGCATTGTTCCTGCCCTCAGATCACTATTGTCCTGGTGGCTTTCCCTTTTCTCAAGTTTGGGTAACTACATTGAGCACTCTTCCTGGTTTTTAACTATTCATCAGTCCCTTCAGTATATCATCGGAGAGTTCCAGCAGTGGGAGTTCAGGGGACGGGATGTCCAGGGGAGGAAGGTTGGGTATTGGAATGTCCTTTGCCTTCCCAGCAGTTGTTGCAAACTTCTGCCAAGTTGCAGCTGAAGAAGCAGATTCTGAGTTCTGCTGCAGACCCCACAACTCTGACTTCTCAACAAAGTCAGTGTCTACATCCAATTCCTTGTCTACTGGAGATTTTTGGAGTCTAGCTCTTTCTGCTTTTAACTGCTTATTCTCTCTCCTTAATCTCTCATTTTCAACTACAAGAGATTCTATGAGCTGCTTCAAATCTGCAATTTTGGTTGCCTGCTCTTCTATTATTGTTTTGTCATCTTTTGGAGCTTTACTCCCAATACATGCTTCCACAGGCTCCTTTTTTTTCTGAAGCAGAAATAAAAGTGTATCTGGGTCCCTGTCAAAGACACCCTGAATATCCTGTGAATGTTTCTCTGTGGAAGAGCTGTATTTCTGAGCAACAGGAACCAGTACATTTTGATCATCAGAGTCTTCAGCAGATGGCTTGTAAGAAGTCTGAAGATGTGCAGCTGCTTCCTTGTCAGCACTCTGCTGGGCTTTCAGCTTTTCCTCCCTCTTTGCCCTTTTCCATCTCTCCTGGATGAGTAGTAACTGTTTCATATGACTATCCCTTTGTAATTCCAGTGACAGCTGAGCCTGAGTAAGAACAAGATTAAACAATTTAGCTGGTGATCCCTAATCCCACACAAATATTCACACACACACAGAGTATGTGTGTAAATATTTACATAAAACAGCATCACCGCATGCCCAAGGGGGGGAGCTTTTGTTATTCAGACATTAAATCCAACAGGAAGTGCTCTCTGCTTGTACGGTGCAACAGATTCAGATATGTTAAATTTAGCATAACTACTGGTCTTTTTGTTTGTAAGTCACTAACCAGACTACTATACCTCTGGGCAGAGGCACCCAGAGTTTAACTAACCTATGACCAACACCAAGAAGGAATAGATTCACTTGGCATGCACAGCCACACTCTGGCTAAACAGTGCAAACTTTTTGTATGCTTCTATGATGGTATCTTTATAGATGTATCAATAACACCCAAAATGAAGCAGCAAATTGCTCCAAGGCCAGGTATAGTCCCAAATGATTCAGGCATATTTAATGAAGGAGGTGACATGGCGGTTATTAACTTACCTGGATGAAAGACCGTTTCTCTACAAGAATGACCCGTTGGAGCAAAGTCAGAAGTTTGATCTCCAAGGGTTATTTGATTTCATAATATAGACTAAATTCAAAGCCTGCTGGTGCAAAAGTGCTGAGCAGACTACACTATAATATTCACAGAAAAACTTGTGCAATGAATAAGAAAAAGTGTCAGGGGTGTTTTTCTAGAGATCCCCCAGTCTCAGCAAAATACTAAGTACCTCACAGATAAAGTTAAACATGACACTAGTTTTGTCACCTACTTGAAGATGTCTCGCAGACTAGAAAGCTGAAGACCCCTTGGATGGGTTAAGATTTCTCTTGTCCTTGCTCCACATAAACTTAGAAAAACTCTCTAGGAAGATTAGTATTACCACTTATGTGAAACTCATGGTGCAGTTGCCAGAGGTTCAGAAAATTTTGCAGAGGCTAATGCCCAGGACGAGTGTGGTCAGACACAGTGAGACACATGGGGGCACCATGGGGTTGTGGCTGTTTCTGGCATCTGCTGCGCTCTGGTCTCACCTGCTCCGACTGGGTCAGCTTCATCGCATCTGTAAGGTACCCTGTGGGATAGAACATCCATCAGCACTTATGGCACAGCTGAAAAATCTGAATGCTTCCAGAAAATCTAAGAAAAGCCTTCAGACCTGTGTGATCAATCCCCACAAAATGGCAGCAGTCTAGAGGCAAAGTATTTACCAAGTTAGAGTGGCTGGAAATGTGTTGTTTTTCAGAAGTCTGAAAAAATTAAGACCTTGTAATACATACTACACCTTTCCCATGGTATACTGTTGGCTTGGGTCACTCCAGTTTGTTTTTAGAGCAGCTTCAATTTCCAGAAAGACTTTGAGCATATTGTACTAGTGCTGAAAATGACAACTTATGAGAAATTATCTACCACATTTGGAATGATGCGAGACAATGGCATAGAACCAACAAAGGACAAAGCAAAGCAAGAATCATTCAGTGTATTTTTGGGTTTTGTCTTGGTAAATTAAGTGAAAGAAAACAAAAAGTATGCATTTTAGAATGTAAGTGCAATCTCTCATCACTCTGAGTAGTCATAAATACCAAAGAAACTATTTGTTTCTCACTTTATGGAGTTTTCTAGTATTTATGAATGGAGCCAGAATGCCTGGTTTCTAGGTTACCATGTTCAGAGCAGACACTTACTTTGTCTCCACACAAGCCCTGTCACTGAAAATGTCCTACTTGCTGCACCAGTTAAGACCTCCTTTCTTCTTCTGCCAAGTAGCTGTACACTGTCAGAGAACTGGGGATCTTCAACACAAGAAATTAAGCAGGACTATTTAAATGGGCAGGTAAATGCACAGAGGAGAGGGACGGTGTCTGCAGTGTCAAGGTCTGTGAAGCAATCTGCTGCTCTGCTCAAGTCCTGGGGAGCTTATCACCTGTTTTTAGCTGCCTTGATGCAGACATTAGGAAAGAGAAGTTTTGTAAGCAAACATTTGTCCTTTATCAACAGAGAAAGCACTGTGACCTCACCTTTGAAAGCAGTAAAGAAAACACAAAGTATAAAGTGAAACTGCATTAAAGCAGGTACACAACTTCAGTCTATGTATACCACAAGGTGTTGGTTTCATTTTCAGTCAAGAACTGCCTTCATAGTGATAATTACCCCCAATCTAAACAGCTCTGGAAATATCTGACTTTAGCTGCTCATATGATAAAAAAAGTTTTCAAAAGGGTTCTTGATCTGGACTGAAAAACAAACTCACATTTTAAAATTAAAAATTTTGCAAGTAACTGAACATTCTACTAACACAGAATCATTGAATCTGCTGAGTTGAAAGGAACCCAGCAGGGCAATTAAGGCCAACTCCTGGCCCTGTGCAGGACATCCCAAGAATCTCATGTGCCCAAGAGCGTTGTCCAAACGCTTCTTGAACTGAAGACAAGCTTGGTACATGCAAATCTAGAAACTTATTTTTAAGAGCTGAAATGTGAGAAATGGTGACAGCCACAGCTGGTCTATGGCTGCACAGAAAATTTGGCCTTGACAGACACTTACTCAATTAACTAGCTTGTTAGCTCATTAGAAGTAAAAAAGTCCCCTAACATGTTATTGATAGCTGATTTCAAGTTCAAATAGCGGACCCCAGCCAATCACTTTGAAGCTTGGGTGCACCCATATCACTGGCCAGTGAGCTGGGCAGAGTTTAGACCTTTAACCAATCCTGAGTGTAAGAGTGGGAAATCTGAAAGCCTTATAAAAGGGAGCGCCTGAGAATGAAATCCAGCTGTCGCTGTATGAACACAGTGTGTGCTTTTCGCTTGCCTGTCCCCAAAATTGTGACAATTGGTGACACTGATGTGATCCAACAACTGCTGCAGGAAGAGTGCGGAGACAGGAGGGGCAGCAGGGAATAGCTGCCTGCAGTCTTCAAGCTGTGAAGAACAGCAAGCAGAGCCATGAGGCAGCCTAGAGAGCTGCCTGCAACCTCTGAGTTGCAAAGTCCTGGCAGAGCAGAGCAGTATGGAGAGCTGCCTGCAGGCGTGGAGAGCCGTCTTTGGTCTGGACTCCCTGTAATAGAAGCCACTGGGAACATGGGAGTGGGGACGTCAACACCAGAGGACCCCCTCCTGCGGGATAGAATGTGACCAACCGGTTCTACTAGCCCTAATAGCGTGCTGCATGAGCCATGGACTGGATAGGACCAAAGGGGTCACCGTGGACTTAACAACTTGGGAACAGGTTTGCTAGTATATATTTACATCAGCCTCCATGGACAACGAGGCTGCCATCAGTGTTATAAAGCCATGGAAACTCGTGCTGGATTTATTAAAACAGCTAAAAATGAGAGGAGCGCGAGGACGGCGGAAAGGACGTGGCGGGAACTGCCCACCGCGACACGCGGTAAGAACAGCGCACCGAGGGAGGCAGTGACGGGCACGGACACCAAGCCGGGCAGTAGGAACGCTGCACACGGCCACACTATGTTAATGAGTTCTGTTCTGCCTGCAGAGGCCTTGGCAACTGCAACTGGGTGCTTTGCCATTTCTTGCCCTGCTGCGTCAGCTCCTCAGACTGCAACCTGTCACTCTGCCACTTTTCTGTGCCCTGACACTTCATCTGAGATCACCGAGACCACGACTGCCCGCCGCGAGACGGCTGGCTGTTGTGGGGTCACCCTGTGTTCTGCTGCGTCGGTGATGGCCCCTGAGACCGTCCCCAGCCCCTGCGGGGTTGTGCCCAGCAGCTGCATGATGCCTAGTTGCTGCTGAGCCACGCCTGCCACCAACCGCTATGAAATGGAGCTAGCTCCTGCCAGCTGCCCAGCTGCTGTCACAGTTTAGCTGCTTCTGCCGTGGAGCTGTACTTTCCCCCTGTGACAGGTGAGCGCTTTACAGCAGCCTCGGATTTTGCTAGCTGCACAGTTCCCGTGGTGACAGCACCCGACAGTTCCAACCGCGCCTGCGCACACCACAGGCACACCGCTGGACATGGAGCAGCTGCTAGGATGCACATGGATAAGAACAGCATACACCAGAGATGATGTTATCACCACTGCCGTTGCTGAGTCTGTGCAGCATCTGTAGCGCCCCGTTTGACCCAGGCGGGTCCAGCCACGCCAAGCTACCGTCTTGGGGAGCCCTGAACAGCCACTGCGGCGAGACAGAGCCCGGTGGGCGGGGGGCAGAACCCTTCTCCGCCTTTCACACAACGCTGCTCTGCTCTCGCAGGTGCTGCCACTGCTGCTCGGGAGGGGTTCAGCACAGATCCAGTCCACACTGCTCCTGCCACCACCGCTGGCAGCTGGTGTCGCAGCCACAGCCTCTGCCCAGCCGGCGCTGCTGTTGCGGTCCCCAAGACCGGGGTATCCTCCAGCCAGCCACCACGGCGAGCGAGTGCCGCAGCTGCGGTCTCCGTCCCAGCCGGGGCCACTGTCACGGCTCCCTGGGGCCGGGGGATGCTCTGACAGCCAAGCCCCTTTCAACAGAGCGGAGTCACGCTTCCACCATAAACCCGGCACCGCCACCTTCCAACCGGTAGCCGAGCGACCATAGCTGCGGTCTCTCCTGCGGCAGTGATGGGGGCCGGCAGACCAGCCAGGGGGATTTAAAGGATACCCAAACCAGGGGGCGGTGAGTGGGGCTGTCCTGGCTGCTGCAGCCTCTGCAGCCACTCGCTGTGGCAATGCGGGAGCCCAGTGGGCAGGGCAAGGCTAAGGGAACTACCCACAGGACTAAGACCTATTAAAAGGCTCCTCTACTAAAGTCTCCGAACATCAGACCTAGTAAAAGGTTTTTATAAAAGCAAGTACCCATTCTGATATTGGTTTCTGTGTATGATTTCTAAGAGGTTTGATCCTCATGGTAATTGGCAGTACTAAATAATTTTCAAATATGCATAAAATTTCAGTTATACTTAAGGATTATTGTTTAACTTAGTAATTCTCTCCTGTATAGAACTCACAGTAACTTTCCAACTTTTTACCCTCGGAAAAAAAAAGCTATTTTTGTAGTCCATCAGGGTAAGGGACTTTGCCCCAGGCAAATTCTTCTGAGAAGAAGAATCTCGTTTAGTTAGGGTAAGCAAAAGCTCACCTACAATGCTCCCTGAAAAGTTATATGTAAATGTTGCCAGAAAGTTCTATAGTTTTTGTTATCATTGGTTAAGATTTGGTGCATTATTTTACATATTCCTAATCCCCAGTTTTTATTGGTCCCTTTCCCTCAGACTCTGCCCCTCCCTTAGTTTATATAACTTACTGTAAGCCCCTGGCCCTCGCCTTTCTAGTGCACCCCATACCTTGTTCACATTCTTCATCACTGTTGCAGTTTGTTATTTTTTCCTTATTAAAGTGCTTTTGTTTCCGGTCACTAGATCACGCTCACTCCTCATTTTATCTCACCACACAAGGGACTTTGCCCTGACATCCTGAGGAAGCACCTGGTTGTCTAATCCGGGCCCAGACTGCTAGTATTTGTTATCCTCTTTCTAAAATCTTACCGTTTCATTGATGAGATTTCCAAACCTAAAATTAAGTTTTGTTCCCATTATAAACATTCAATATTATAAACATTCAAAATATTCAAGGGTAGGAGCTGGTGACTCATTTTAACTTATGTAACAATTAATACATCTATAGTAACCCAGCCAGAGTTGCAAGATAAAGCTCTAATGCTCAGAAAGTTATTGAGATAACGTCATAAGGAAACCTATAAAATGTGCTTGTAAGAGAAAAAGACCTTATTATAAAACCCAGTAAGTTTGGAATGCTCTCCCTGATTTTGCATAGTAAACTGTTTCCAAAAAATACTCATCCTAATACATGTGCTCAGACAGTGTTCATAATAATATTTTCTAAACTTTACCCACTTATATTTGACTTGACATGCTTTGTGATAACTCTAGATAACGGCAACGTGACACTTACTCTTGTCACCTTTAATTTGATTATCTTTTCTACTATATTTATGCAATTCATATATTTGCTGTCCCTGAATGTCTTATAAAATTCTTAGTATTCCAAACTTATAAATCAGAACATAAGATGATTGCACAAGAGACACAAGATTGCTGAATTTTACTATCTACATAACAAAAGTGTTCAGCACAGAGAAAAACTGGATCTTGAATTTATTACAGTATTGCCATCTCTAGACTGCAGTGTCTAGAGTTTTAATAAGGAAGACACTAGCACATTATTTCAAAAGACATTTTTTGCTAAGA
Organism: Anthoscopus minutus; assembly: GCA_013399455.1. Classification (NCBI taxonomy): domain Eukaryota; kingdom Metazoa; phylum Chordata; class Aves; order Passeriformes; family Paridae; genus Anthoscopus; species Anthoscopus minutus. Next base: position 89,293 of record VWYI01012239.1, read on the forward strand.
AGTGGTGATGATGCCTTTATTCTAACCATATTGCTGATACCTCCAACCACAACATTATAAGGAACATACACATATACCTTTCATGGCTTTACAGAATTTTCTTTGACATAATTTGATGTCTCTGAAACTTAGCTTTGGGCCCTGTGGGTACATTCTAAGAGTCTTGTTGAATTTGCTTCGAAAGTATTTCAGACAGCGGGAGTAACAGTAACATTTTTGCATTTCGTTTAGATGTAACTCTTATCATACTCATTTCTTTAAAATATGATTTAACTTATACAATATGATTTAACTTATACAAAGGAATGTTAAGTCTACAACTATTATCCAAAATTGAGTTCTGCAAAATGAATACTCCTAGAAGTGCTAATTGAAAAGTCTTAACTACTGCAGCTGAAACAGATGCATTATATTCACTTATTTAATAAGGTACCACCAATTAAAGTACACTGATATTGTTATTCAGACTCCGTTTTTTGGTATTGTGATTTTGCAAAGGAATTCTATAAATATAACTGAAGCAAGAAGAGAAGCCTTCACAGTACAAACTACGTAAGACTTTACTTAAATACTTCAAAAGTCAAATACTTTGAAGACATTCCAAACACAGGGATGTGTCATTCTCAGGATGTGACCTATAAAACCTAACTAAGACACAGAATATTTCCTTTAATAATTCAGAATTGGTTTGCTAAATAGTACTTTCAAAAGTAGTTACATACCTCAGTAAACACAAAATGACTCCTACTGCTCTAGGGTGTGTTACATCACAGTAGTATTCCCTACAAGGCACCCTAAAACATATTCTTTTTAAACAGAGAAAGGGGAATACTTGCTGCTATCTATACCCTCTATCATGTGACACTGTTAGAAGGATTTCATATATTTAAAGAGATGAGACTTAAGGATTTTTCTCTACTTAAGAATATGAGACGAAAAACCTGAACTGCACAAGTTGTTTTCCCTGTTGGCTGGTTTTTCCACAGCTCTAAGGTTGAAATGTTTCTTGTTTACACAGTTAAGTCGCAAAGTTGTAACTTCCAAGTAATGAGCAGATGCATGCCAATGTGAGAATGTTGATAATCCCGCTTGACAGCTCCTGGGAATGAAGGTTAACATCTTCAATGATATGTGGAATGTATCACTGGCTGAGAGAGGCTAGGCTGGTCAAGTTTGGTAGACTCATAGTGTCATCTTGCTGTCCTGTCATTCTAGCTGCAAAGGGCCCTTGCAGAAGGAAGACAGACAGCACTTTGCATTTTTAATAAAACAGAAAGTGGGAACTGTAACCGCCATAGCTGGTCTAATGCTGCACAGATAATTTGGCCTTGACTGACACTTACTCAATTAACTAGCTTGTTAGCTCATTAGAAGTAAAAAAGTCCCCTAACATGTTATTGATAGCTGATTTCAAGTTCAAATAGCGGACCCCAGCCAATCACTTTGAAGCTTGGGTGCACCCATATCACTGGCCAGTGAGCTGGGCAGAGTTTAGACCTTTAACCAATCCTGAGTGTAAGAGTGGGAAAGTTTGAAAGCCTTATAAAAGGGGGTGCCCAAGATTAGAATCCAGCTATTGTTGCATGAACGCGGTGTGTGCTTGTTGCTTGCCTGTCTCCAAAACTGTGATAAGAAATAATCTACTCACCAGCAGCTTTTTTGTGACAAGAAATTGCTTCTTCGTATTTCCCTGCTGCCAACAAGCGGTCTGCTTTTCTGCTTTGCTGGTGAGCCTTAAAATTAAAAAAAAAGAACCAATGAAGGTCAACAGAAAAATAGTTATTCCTGTCTTAATAATAACCAGTACACCTGAAAAACCTGTACTGATTCCAGTTCTTAGGCTTTTAGGTTAATATCTTCACTCCCTTCCGAGCTTTGTAGTTGGATGTCATTAATACTACTTTGCAAGTGTATGTACTAGTAAGAAGTGGAGTTTGTTAATGCAGCAAAACTGGTGCATACACAACAAAATATTTTTGAAGCTGTTCTTCCGAAAGCACATGTTCTTTCTAGGCAGGCACTTACCATAGTCATGCAAAAAGAACTTTAGGCCAAAAGAAGTAATGAAAAGTTTTAAGTATTTTAGACCAATTTACCTGGCAGAATGCAAGATATTTTTATAGTGTTACAGCTGATTTGACATTTTCTGCTGCCCTGTGCCCACGACATTTTGCCTCTTGGGTGAATAACATGCTTTTTTTTGTCTGCAGCTTACACTAATGACTGGTAGCTGCACAGCCATAGCTGAAAGTATCAAAGTCATGTTGCTGTACAACAGTTAAATCTATACTAGTATTTGTAAACCACTAATGTAAACCACTAACACATACTAAGGTTGTTACTGAAAGCAAGCAGTTGATGCAAATAATTGCATATGCTCAGTGAGAAACTACTGCATAACCAGCACTGCAACATTTATGAAAGCCAGTCTTTTTTGTCATTACTACAAGACATGAATTTTTATGGACCTTCCTCCAAGACAAGCTGTGTAATGTGAAAGGCTACAAGTACTAGCTGATGAGACTATCAGTTACACACACTGTTCAGGACTGCTTTACTACATGTTGAGCTTGAAGTAAACAGACATCAGGTACTGATACTAACATCCATTTCAAATACATGCCCCAAAATACAGGTCAGTTTGTCATTTTTGTCTACCAAGTGGAGTTATGCCCTACAGGATTACAGTAAATTCAGTTTTCTACCAGAATCTTAGCAGCTATGACACCACAGAAGAGAATGACTTGTACAGAAAACACCTTTTTGGGCAACAGCTGTCCTTAAGCAATCCCTGGCACTTGCAACACTCCATGAAGGCATCTGGCTTTCCTAAAATTGATTTAATATGCTAATATGGTGTCTTCTTAAAAAACCTAAAACTCCTTGATTCTTCACAGGAAATATTCTTTTTTATATTCTTTTGGTTTGAAAAGACAGGTGTCTGCTAAGGAAGGCAGAAATCTTCCTTGAAATGGACAAAAAGGAAAACCACCCCCATCTCTGAATTATTATGATCTTGAAATCAAGTTCCTCTCAGACAAAGATATGGGAATAGGAATAACAGTTCTTTACTAAAGAGATTTAAATTTTAAAAATGCACTAGTACAAAAAATAACCCACTGACAGAGCCAGAATACAATCTGACACCCTGTTGGTCAGCGTGTTGGTAGCACTCCGATTAAATCGCGGCTGCAGTCCTCCTGGAATGACAGAAGTAGTTATCTTGAAGCAATGAACCTGTAGAAGGATGCAGGCCTCCTCCAAAGGTCTNCTCCGATTAAATTGCGGCTGCAGTCCTCCTGGAATGACAGAAGTAGTTATCTTGAAGCAATGAACCTGTAGAAGGATGCAGGCCTCCTCCAAAGGTCTGGTGGTGTAGATGGGTCTTGTCTTTCCTCTGGGAATCCAGTGGAGAAAGGCTGCCTGTGGTGTTCCAACTCTTGATTATATCCAAGCAGGAATGCTTGGCTCCTCGCGCTGGGTGGAGCATTTTATAAAGGGATGATGTAATTTCATCAGTCATGCAGTGAGACTCAATGGCCCTTTAACAGAAGATATCCTCCTGGATGGAGGTTGGGTTGTGGAAGAGATAAAGAACACTGCCCCACCTGGTTTCAACAGATTGTAACAGAATACAGAGTTTTGGTTACATCTTGCATTGCAACCCAAGACAATTCTTCCTTCTCACCTTCACAGAATCCTCAGAGCATTATCAGTATTTCCCATTTCTTCTACCCTGAGGTTAAACAATCTCAGAAGAGGAACTGTTTTTCTATTGCAAAATCATCTGTTTTGTGGCCTTTTTCTACAGACTCCTACAAATGACATATGCCCGAAAGATAATTATTTCCTGTTGATATGAACAGTATCAGCACAGATAGAGCCATCTTCTCAGTCATTCCTGGCAGCTTGTCCCATTACAAATTAAGCTATGTCATGGACATAAAAACACCTGAGCTAGTTCTTTGCAAAACAATTTTTCAGTAAATTAGTTTTAGTACAGCTGCTTCTGCAAACTGCATGGACAGATCTAACAAAAAAAACAGGGAAAGAGGAAACAGAATAGCCAGAGACAGAAGAGCTAAGAAAGCAATTGAACAAGTCAGAGAACAAGTTCCATTTACTAGTTTCTACACATAAGAATTTGAGTCCCATCGTTTTCAAAGATTATTCATTCAAGTTTTAAACTGCTGGAGTATGTCTTAGTCAAATCACTTAAGCACATGCAGAATATCTGAGGACATTCAGTTCTTATTTGATTGAGCAATTAAATTATTTCTGTTCTCAATTAACTTCCAGTGAAGCTGAAGGGAGTCTGAAGAAGTTGGGCTGAGCTGTGAATAAAATCAGGAAAACAACAGTCCATAGACGCAGCCAGAAACAAGATTTAGGGTCCTCTTATGACAAGGTCACAATGCCTTTCTTGCTCTTACATCAAAATATACCATATCAGGCCATCTTACTTTAATGCAACAGACCTCCCAATGGAAACAACAGGAGCCACACTAGAAAAAAAATCAGTTTTAAGCACAGCCCTGTGTAAGAAAACCAGTTGTTTTGCAGTCAGTCATGGACAAGGAATTTCTCTTTTCCTGACAGGTTGACAAAAAAATACTTGCTCATTTATTCTAACCCGTGTTTATACCAATTATTTGATTGTGGAAGGACCAAGGAATTTCTCCCACTTTCACAGTAGCTTATTTATCAACAAGCAATTTGAAGAAATTAGTGGTGCTGTTTCCAAGCAGCAGGTTATGAAGCAAGTACTAGGATGCTTACTAGCCATTATCAGGGATGAGCTTCTACATCTCGTCTACTCCAATGGTTTATTCTTAGTGTTCAGTTACACTTAGCCATGCAGCTTCCAACCACTGTTAGCGTATCTTTTGAACTCAGAGGGGCCTGTATCCCATTATAAAACTGGCAATGGAGGAACTGGTCCTGTGTCATAAAGAGAAGATTACTCTCAAGTTTATCCTTGCTCTGATGTCATGCTAGAGGAAGGTATTTACACAACAGCTCTGTAGCTGCAGTGCTGGCTCCCAGCAGATTCAAGCAGGATTGCTTTGACTTTGGTCTTGCTTCTGTGATTACAGAAACACCTGCTCCTTGACTGTGGTGGGTTTACAGATTTGATTTCTCTTTCCTTTTTCACTTGTGGTGCTGGAAATCAATGTAGGATGGGGTATTAAGAATAATTATAAGTTTATTAACAAGCTGTGGGATTGAAAAGGGGAAGCAGGTTGACAACTACTTTCAGATGTCCCTCCCAATCCTGATGAGCAGAAATTCCCAGTAGGCAAATGGACAGATGTAACAACTTGACTTTTGTAAAAGGAAGCAGGTGTGAATGACAGAAGCCAAATGAAAACGTTTCCTCACCTTGCTCCAATATATGTGGTTCTTAAGGAATTGGTGTAAGCCTTACTATGTGACTCGAAGCACTCTGGACTAACTGCAGAAGGAAGGCAGAATTTTTCCACACACTTTCTAAATGTAGTTGAGATGTTGAGGGACGACACTTGCTTTACTAAGTTTGTACTGCTGTTATAGAGAAATGATCCTATTTGATCTGTCCACCTAACTAGCCCAAATCATTGCCTATGTAATCTCTGAACAGCAGAATAAACGCCAATCAAACAATCCTCTAAAACAGCAGTGAGAGTCTCCTCTTTACCTACACCTTTCTTTAACCAAAATTCTACTTCTTTCCATTTCTTTGTTGTTGTTTTTTTTTCCCACTATAGACTAGATAATGATATGACTGCAGGCTGTGAGAAATGAAGCCATAAGGTGCAGATCTACTACTGTTCCCTCAAAGGAAAAAATAGCAATGTTTTCTTTCTAGACATAGCATTCTGTTACAACTTAAAGAACTACCACAGTATGACCCTAGCTCAGGTTACAGGGATAAGGAGGGAAGGCTGCCACTCTTCCCGTACAATTCTAGTTGATGGCTACTATTGTGGAAAGAAGCGTAACAGGAAAAAACCTGTTTGGTTCAACAGTATTTTTAAATGGTAGAGGGAGTACTACTCATTTTCGAATAGAGTAGGCTTACTACTGTCTCCTAAGAGCAGTCATTTGCAACAGTGCTCCTGTAGCTGAGATAGGTATGGTTTTTTTTCTCTGTTCCACTAATGGGAACAGCTCTTCACTGGACAAAGCCTTGCACAAGATGCTAAGCTTACAGTCTTCTTTGAATATTACAAAGGACTCACCAGAAAATGATGTATTTTAATATGATTGTGGAACACAGATTACAGTGCTTTAATTGAAATGACAAAGGCAGGGACAACTCAGCTGCTAAAATGATGGGGCCTGATGAAAGCTTAACTGCAAAGAAGTTTCTGTCTGTAAATGTTATTAGTGAAACCACTGTTTGATGCTGCTATCAACTCTTTGATATTATGGACTGTGCATACCAGGTATTCTTGCCAGAAAATATTAATACCAGTGCTCTTTTGCTGCTGAAAACAAGAAGGAAGCTTTTTTTGAGAGACAAGGAATCTATTTTCTCATTTGTTTCCTTAAGGACATAGGTCTGATTTCTATTTTGAACAGTCAATGTGCACACTGCATTGCTTCTCTGTCATCCAGAAGAGTGCTAAGTGTTTTCCATGTGGATGTTTACAGCAGCAGGCCACAAAGGGCAGGACAAGGTGGTGCACCATGGCTGTCCCCACCCCACATACACTCTGTCAGAGGCTACACCTACAGAAGCCTATTTCAAACCCATTCTTACGAGGAAATAGTGAATTTAGAAAGGTTTGAATGTGTACATTCTCATATGCAGTGAAAAAAATGTAATGAGAGAATACAAGTGCAAAACTTGATCTGAGAGGTACAAGAACAAACTATGGCCATCTATTTATTAAAAAAAGTGCAACCTTGATCACAGTGACTGTGGAAACTGCTACTATTTACCGGCAGTTGCACTAAAAGTAAAAATAATAAAGAGCTGTACTGTAACTTATGCTAAATAATGAGAATATATTTGCAGTAAAACAAAAGAAATGGTAATGGTGTAGCTTTACCAAGAGAAGCAAGCCCCCATTTTTAAATACTTATATTCTGTAGAGAAAGACAACTAAAGATCAACCAAAAAATGGCAGAACCCATTGTGGCTGTTCAACAAAGACCACTAGCCACATGTCAGCTCAATTTTCTGTTTTTGAAAGCCTGTATTTAGCAAGGTTGACAGAACAATGACTCAACTATGTAAATTATAGATGAGTGTTTCTATAGAGGAAAACAATTACATGACACTACCGTGAAAAAGTTAACGTTGAGAATACAGACTCCTCACTCACTTTATATTGAATTGTAAAGATGTTAAAGTCCAACTTGCATGTAAGCAATAGTATTACACTTTAAATATATGGGCAGACAACCAACCAGTTGTTTAGGCAACCCCCATTAACTGACTGAATGGTTCTAATTGACTACACATGTGTTCCCAACCACATATAAAATGGTTAGTCTGAATTCCTCACCATGTAAATGCAAGTAAAGATCTAGAATGAACCCAACCTGCATTCATACCACTCAAGTTAGGCGGAGTCTTCAAAACCCCTGCTACAGCTCTTTCCCTGATCACCTGCACCTTCATTAAGGCGTGGTATACTTTTACCTACTGCATAGTTAAATCAACCTCATTTGGTTCCTTTTTATCCATTTAATATGATAAAAGCACTAAGTGCTTCAACTTGTTTTTCAGAGCCATTTTCAGACTCACAGAATGAATTAGATTGGAAAAGACAGTGCAATGGAGTTCAGCCTGTGACTGAACACCACTGTAGTCAACTAGACCACAGCACTGAGTGTCATGTCTAGTCTTTCCTTATCCAGGGATGGTGACTCCACCACCTTTCCAAGGCATTAGTGTGCCTACAGCTCCCAACTGCTTTGGCAATGTTCTTCTTGTCCCCATATATAATGTATCACAGCTGGTACTACACAAGTCTTGCTAACTGGAGGTTACAATCAAAGTGAGAACAGTCTCACTGCCCTGATAAACAAAACCAATCTGGGCTCCTGTATGTAGCCCTGAACCACAAGGCTCAAACTGTTATAGCAACTGAGCTACCTCTCAGTAGCAGCATCTGAACCATTACAACAAATTGTCCTGCTTTCAAGAGCAACAATTTCAAAACAAACGAGGCAGAAAGGCTTCAGCTGTGCCTTCAGTTTGTCTCGCCAAGCTTCTCTGAGATGGCTTCACTTGGGTCTTTAAACTGCTTACTCAGAGCTGAACTCTGTGGCTTGATGACAGGCACGTAACAGCGGTGTGACACACCAGAAAGGCAGTGCTGGTAGGTATCCAAACAGCACAGGTGCAATACCAGTCAACCACTCATCGCTTAGCTAATTATGTTCTTGAATGGGAGCTGCTGCAAGTTGTTTTATGTGCCACAAGGAACAGTTTTGTGTTGTTCTTTTACAGCAGTTATATGCCTGCACACAACACTGTTGATATTTTCCAAGGTGGCTATTACTGATCTGGCTGTTCAGCTGATGCACCTCCAGTCACTTTACTCAGATATGCTGCTGTCTCTGTGGATTCACACCTTTCGATCCTCCCACTACTGTGGTAAAAACAAACTTTGTGTTAGTCATGTCTATCTAGTGATACTTCCCCTTTTGTTACCTGACAAGATTGTTCCCTCTGAGTTCAGAATTGAGAGCATCTGTCTTTTTTTGGTTTCACTTTACACTGGAAGACCAAGTATAGCAGGTGTCAAGTCAAGATTGAAAAAAAAAAATCAAAGAAAACACATGAGGTTCCATGGATGTTTCTGCAGATTAACATAATATTCCTGGTTTTCCAATTAAAATAACAGAAGTACAGGCTGGTATTAAGTCTCAAACACATTAGCATGTGTGGTTTAAATTCTCTGGTCTCTAGTGAGCTTTCATAGATGTTTTCTATTTTCTCCTCCTACACTTCCATATTGCATATTTATGCTGATTGTTATTTTGCCTTTGTATGGATGTAGTATTATGTCACTTTGAAATAATTCATTAAAATAAACCACTGATTGGCTTGCACTGGAATGGTTGGTACTGATGGCTAGCAGCATTAACATTAAAAGCTTTCACAATATGAGATTCTTGGAATACATACTTTGCACTATTCTCACTCCAGCTACTGGTCTGTGCTTTCTGGTTTTCACTAAAACAGCAGCTCTTCAAGCTGGGTCCTTTATGCTTCAGGAAATTTAGAGGTGACAGGTATTAACCAGATTTTGGACTATATTTTAATATAAACCACACAAATACTACTACCTTGTAGGAAGAATACAAGGTAGACATGGCCCTTAGCTACAGGGCAATACTGAGCTGTTAAAGTAGAATCTGCAGAATTATGAAGTCCTGGGTGTCAAACTCTGTTTAAGGAGCAGTTTCTAGTTTCTTCCAGAGGTTAATACTATTTGCTACACTTTTACTGTATTACTTCCAAGCTTCTGACAGTCAGCAGTGTGTAGTTGTGCTTCTTTTAACTTTTGCTCCTACACTAAGGGTAAAATTATGGCTGGATGTGAGATCAAAATTCTTTGCCTAAATCAGATGGCAGCAGGAATTGCCCCTAATGCAAGCAGCACAGAGAAGCTCTCAAGATGTTCTGTAAAAACATGCAGTGTTCATTGAAGACTTATCTTCATGCTTTTACAAAGTTTTAATTTGAAAAAAGATTGTTGAGATGTTTCTTGGTCTGAGTGAAATAAGTAATCAGCTGGGCTAGGTACCTGCTATTTTGGCTGTCTGCTGGTGCAGACACTGCACTTAGCTCATACTAGTTTTAAGTTCCATGGCATAACCTAAGCATTTTATTTGTGAGGTTGAAGAAGACTTAATTCCATAAAGATATGATTTTAGGGAAATGTATCTTTCAGAAGTTTCATTAAAAGAGCATAATTGAAGCTAGGAGAATATAAGATATGGCATTAAAGTGTAAGGGGTGGGGTGTGGTTTTTTGTTCTTGAGGGTTTGTTTGTTTGGATTTTTTGTGGTCAGATCAACTGGCTAGCAAAATCAGGACAATATCCATGCTTTCCAGTAACTAAGACTAGATGCTCCAATCCACAATTAATGGACAATTTTTACAAAACAAAACAAGATTCAAGTACTGTGGTAAATTCTAATGAAAAGCCCTAACTGATGAAAAATCAGTTTCGTGAAAATTGGCAAGCTGTGATATACTGGAAGAGGGAAAATATCTTGTATTTAAGCCACTGATAGCAGTTAAATAAGACTAATGATTACTGTATTCAAAATCAGTAGTTTAGGTGTTGTGTGATTTGGTAGCTTTGGTTGGTTTTCCTTTTTTCGGTAGCTTTATTTTCTTCATTGGCATCTTTGGAAAAAGTTGTGCTTTTCCAATTCACAGGAACTAGATTTAAGTAAGAGAAGAAATTTATGGGAAAAGAGTGCAATAGGTAGCACTGTTTAGTATCAAAAACTTAAGTGAACATTCTTATTTTGGCAGTTGGCACCTTCCCTGAACATTATCAACCTGAAGCTCCACAGCAGAGAGGGGCAGTGACCAGAAGAGCTTTGCTAAACTGTAGTTACTCCTTCTCGTTCATGGCCTTGTAAAAAAGTTGGCATGTTCTTATCATGGTACCATACCCATTCAATTGTCTTATCATGAGGAGTTTCCATGGTGCTTAACACAACCTGAATGGACGTGCCGCTTTTCTGTATATGGTGATCCATGACTATATTGCAAGCAGTTTCAACAAAAGCTTTTGTATTTCAGGATAGTCTCAGGCAGTAGGAACACATTCACAGGCAAATTCATAATTTTGTGTATGAAAACATGTAAAGCAACTATTTTTCCTTGTATCATTCATTACACAGAAGTGTCTTTACCTTATTGTGAGCCTGGAGCTAGACAGGCACGGTAACTGCACACTCCTATTGTGGTCACAAGGTCATAAACCAGGCTTTAGTCACAGTCATGTCATTCCTACAATCCTTCTAAGTGGTCTCAGTAAGAAACATTACTGACTAGTGATATTGCCAAAAAGTTGCTACTTTCAGACACTTACTAGTGAATACACAATTATAATTTTCTCTTTAGAATCTTATTACTTATTATCATAGTAGTGTCCTAGGGTGACTTTATGATGCTTGTATCCCAAATCATCTGTTCTGTTTATGCTGGATATTAAGTTCTGTATCTTTAAGACTAATTCCAAGAGTGAAAGTGGCAGGGGGAAAAAAGTGTGCAGTTTGTTTTCAGAAACTGCACTTGCTCCCCCACATTCCTGCTCCTAGGCTGTGTTCTCTGCAGCACGGACAGCGGAGGGAGCTCTCCTTTGCTTTTCAGTTTGTTAGTTAGGCTTTTTTTAGCTATCTGAGGCAGAGAAGTTCCCAGACTGTGGCTTTTCTTTTTCTTGGAACTAATTGGCCCTACTCTGGAGTGAAAACCCAGAAAAACACCGGGAGCTCATGCGTGTAGCCCCACTGGGGCTAGGGACACAGCATTTTCCAGCACAGCAGGGACTGATAAGAGACTGAGTGAGCCAAGCTATACCCAATGAGAAGGACTTTCTGAATTTGCCATCTCTTCATAAGAGTGAGAGGTTTTATTTTAAAATACTATTCATTTGTTTATGAATATTGCGAATATTTTGCTTGTTGATGAAACAGGTTTTTTCCACTTTTCTCCAAGGAAATATCTTCCCAATCCAGTAGGCAGAGGAGCCACTTTAATCAACTTTCTAAAGGGACTTCTTTGGAAATTTCCTCCCAAATTTGCCCTAAACCAGAACAACTAAATCTACTTTTTAAAAAGGTTTTTACACTGTCTGTGAAATAGTGATAGTTTAGCCCTCCTATATTACCATGCTGTAAGTCTGAATGACTTGAATCCCACTATATCAACAGGTTACAAGAGATTTTCTATTTCCTGCTGTTCCTTACTTCAATTAGTCTTTCAGTAGATAGAGTAAAAAGTGAGACAGTGCTGGCACACTCAGGAGTGGTTCTGCACCAATGTGGAACCTACAGATCTAAATAGATCATCTTCCTACTACACTGTCAGCCGTAATTCCATAGGTGGTCTGCAATGACAGTTGTGTAAGACTTTCTCAAACTAGACAGCAATGCAGAAAATACCTGACTGACTCTGTAGACAAGGATGTGTCAGGGCTGACACCATCCAGGCAGAAATAAGCTTTGATTAAAACCTGAAATGATAGAAGTCTCTGAGGTTTGCATGGCAATGTCTAAACAACTCCTGGATCAAACTCATTTCTGGAAGCAATACAGCTGTATTCCCAGTGTGCTGCCTCTGGCTAACTGGACTGCTGGACCAAAGCCTGTTTTCTAAGGGAATGCTCTGTGTATCACCACATAGCCAAGATACAGCTTTGGTAACACCCACAAGGCAGCAGAGAATTAATTCTTCTTGACATAGATCTTGTCTATGGGACAGAGACCTGCCAATTTAGACTGTCTAACATCAGCTGATTAGCTTTTGTGAAGAAGTATGCTTTAGACCATCTGTGTTTCAGTTCAGGTTCCCTAGAAATTTTAGTTTAAGCAGAGGAATTACTGATTTAAGGCTTTAAAGCATTTCACCTTCTGAAATTAAAGGAAGCAGTTAGCCAGTACTAGGCCCTGACAAGCCTCTAAAACTCTTGAAACTCTCATGGATATGGCCTGCGCCATCTAGACGTTTCCTCCAGACGCTTCCTTCCCGAACTTCCCTTGTCCCTCACTTTTGCAACGCGATATCCTCACACACCCCTCCAATCTAAACAAACCACGACAAGCACCCCTGCGTGGCTGCCCTCTCGCCGCACCCCCAGGCACGGAGCAGCGCTGTCTTCGGCGGGACCGAGGCGAGCGCACCCACTTCCCTCCCCGGAGCCGCGTCCGGCGGGGGACGGCCGCCGGGCCCCGCTCCCGTGCAGGTAGGGCCTTACATGAGATCTGAACAGGCGCTTGAAGGGGAAAGAAAGGCGGCAAGAGCCTCTTCTTCTGTCCAGGTCGCGGTTTCTCCGCCCGGCTAACTGGGGTTAAGAGCCAAGGGGTGTCAACCTCTCCCCGCTCTCTGAGCGGCGGGAGCAGTGGCGGCACCGGCTGACCCGATGCGTCCCCCCCTTCCCCTCCACTCCCCGCGCTCACCAGGTTGAGGGGCCCCTCCATCACTTCCATGGACGGCGGGGGCTGCGGGCACATGTGTGAGGGGCGCTCGCCGGTGCCCGCGGCCCGGCCCGGCGCGTCCCGGCCCCAGCGCGGGTTGTAAACACGGCAGCCGCTTCCGCCCTTCCCGCGAGAGCCGGGCGCCGCCTCGCGAGACTTTGAGGCCGCGTTGCCGGGGCAACGGGCGATGCGCGCGCCTCCCGCCCTGAGGGCCCGACGGGGTGACAGTGGAGACGTCAGGAATAGACGGGGATTTGTCCATCTTTCCCGTAAGAGTGTGCCAGTCAGCGAGGGTGACGAAAAATAAAAACATCACCTTTCTTGCTTCTTTGAGAAGTTAAATCCTAAAATGGTGAAGAAAAAAATAAAAGGAAATCTTAAAATCCTAGGATATGCTGAGTCGGAAGGGATCCATCAGGATTACGGAGTCCCAATTCCTGGCCCTGCACAGGACGCCCTAAGAATCACACCATGTGCCTGTGATAAACGAGGTTCACCTTTTTGGTATAAAAAAAAGTTTAATAAAAAGACAATTAGGAGACAAAGATAAAACAAAGAATTAAACAGGCCGGGTGTCTTGGCACTCTGCCATGAGCACACCTGCTGCCTCAAAAAGACCCATTTATATACCATTCTTAAAAGGCTTCTTCTAGTTATTTTGCATTTTCTGGGAACTATTTAGCATGGCCACTCCTTTGGTCCGCCTTTTTAGAGCATGCGTGTTTCTTTTTGTAATATATGGATGTGATTTGTGCTGATTAAATTGTAATTGTATCAATATTTTGGGAAAAATATTTGAAAAAGTATATGTGATTAGTGTTATGAAGCAGATGGATTTCTTTGTAAATGATGTATGTGAGAAACAGGATACTGGAATTGCACTCAGCTTGGGGATGGACGAAGTCAGGAAACCTCCCAAACCAAAGCTGGCATCAAGATGGAACTGGGACATCTCCCAGAGCAGGACAGACCTTGAGAAGGAGGAATTTGAGACAACTCCAGATGGAGAGCCTAAAATAGTGGTCTTATCTATGTAATAAATAAGGTTTAATTGTAACATATTATTTAATAGCACAAGCTTACTGCGCATGCGCCATCTGCCAGGTGGTCCAGAGGACAGCTGGAAAAAAACCTCGGCCTTCATCCAAAAGACCCCAAAAAGTACAGAAGAGCCCTCAGCAACAGCGAGAGCATGCGCTGTATAGTATAGTGACATAGATATTAGGAATTGAAACTAGGAGGAGATTTATAAAACAATATTGATGAAAATGTATTAGCATNCCCTTGGCTCTTGCCCCCCAGATAAACAGAACCTTCATTTATAACATTTTTAATCCTCTTATCACCTTTTGATTTGGGCTTTTGTCCCCTTATTCCACAGCTGGTAGGCAAGGATACTTGGTGTGTCGGCAGCAGGGCCCCATTACCTGTTCACTGAATGTTATCTCAGCCAAGCGGACTGTTCGAGCATAACTATCAGCTATTCCATTACTATGTCTAAGTTAGCATAAAAACTACAGTAAAATTACTATATATATATATATGACACTCATCCAAAGATTTTGCAAAAAGCCAGTATTATAATATATATTTTTAACATGCCCAAGAGTGTTGTCCAAATGCCCCTTTAGCTCTCTCAGGTTTGGGGCCGTGACTGCTTTCCTGGGGAGCCTTTTGCAGCGCCCGACCACGCTCTGGGGGAAGTACCTTTTCCTGACACCCAACTTAAACCTCACCTAAGTCAGCGTCATGCTGTTTTCTCGAGTCCTGTCACTGGTCATGAGAGTGAAGAGATGAATACCTGCTCTTCTGTTTCCTCTCATAAGGATGTTGCAGATTGCAATGAAGGCTTCTCTCAGTCTCCTCCAGTCTAAACAAGCCAAGTGATCTCAGCCACTCCTTGGGCTTTGCTGTTTATCATCTTGATTTAAAGTATTTCAGCACTAATGGTTGCTCCATAAGGATGATTAGTCTTACAGAGAGATTTCTAATCCAAGTCTGTGGCTGTGTATGCACTTTTATTCCAGCTTCACTATGGCTTTTGACAATCTCCTGTAACATCACTGTATAGGAAGTGATGAAGTACGAGACACAGACACAGACTGAAAATTAGCTGAGCGGCCAGGTTCAGAGTGCTTGCTTTCATTATCATCAGTGGGACAGTTCTGCTGGTGTGACATACCTCAAGATATGATACTGGGTCCAGTATTATTTAATGCCTTCTTTATCAGTATTACTTAATGCCTTCTGACACCCTCCTGCACAGAAGATATTGAAGAAGATACTGATAATGAGCCTGTTAGGGCTTGCTAGGGGAAAGAACAGGGTGTCTGTGGGGAAAAGTGTTCCCAGCACAGCTCATAGAGGTTCTTAGTGCAATACCAGTTAAATAAGTGCCTTTATGCATCACATAGAGGATGTAAAGAAACATACATGAAAATATGAATGTCTGGTCAAAACCTTGCCTAGGAATAAGTGACATGGCTCTCAAAGAGTAAGAAATGATTGTGTTTGAGTTGCATCATATTCTGTGCAGTATCAAGTTAGGTCTTTAAGAAGTATCAGGAGGATATAATTCAAAATAATGGATGTAAGCCAATATAAGGCTGAAAATGGCATGTAAAATTTGTATCTTGTTGTACATGGACAGCAGAAGTCACCTGCTATGCTGTCAATCTGAGACCTCTGAAGCTCAGTCACTGCCACATAGAAGCTTTAAAACTAGCCTGAAGACCAGTACTGGGTGAGTTTAATTGAAATGCTTTAAAAATAGTATTATCTTGCTCACCTTTTGGCTGTACATTTTTCTCAGAGTTTGAGTTACTGTGATAGCTCTTTCTTCCAGAGGGTGCTTGTTGACAGGAATAGAGCAAAATGTGAGGTAATAAAAAATGGCTATGCTACTAAATGCTTCTATCTCATGTGAGCTCAAAAAACACTTAAAAAGTTCTAGGTAGAGGCTTAAGGGGTAGTTAACAAGGATATGATGAGGGGAGAGTGGGATTCCTGTGGGGAAAAGTTCCCCCAGCAGAGTCATGTAGCAATAAGAATGCAAGGGCTCCTCATGGCTTTTCATTGTAGGAATTGGATTGCATGGAAACAGGTGACAATGGCAATGGCACTAAAATTGCCATATCAGCATGTGTGTGTTAACAGTAGGGTCAATTCTCCCACATAACAAGCGATAGAATAAGAGGAATGGCCTCAAATTGCAACCAGGGAGGTTTAGATTTGATATTAGGAAAAATTTATTCATTCAGAGGGCTGTCAGGCATCTGGTACAAGCTGCCCAGGGTAGTGATGGAATAGCAGTCCCTGTAAGTATTCAAAAAATTTGTAGATATGGTACTTAGGGTTTAATGGTGGACGTGGCAGTTTTAAGTTATTGCTTGGATTTGATCTTTTCCAGCCTCAGTGATTCTGTGATTAATTATCCTAAATATGATGTCTTGAGAGAAACCAGTAGAGCACGGTGGTGAACATGGTGAGAGTCATGGTCCACACAAGTTGGTGTTTTGTGAAGACCAGAGAAGAAAATCGTGATAGAGGGATTGTGTGTAACTTTGTCAGGTAGAACAAAGGGTGGCATGAGCTCATATAGTAGTCTGAAAGGGGAAAGAAGGCAAGAAAAAAAAAGGGAGAGAGAAAACAAGGTAGGGCTGAAGCTGAGACATCCAGAAGGTAAGAAGTGAAAAAGCTAATTAGCAGAAAGTAAAGAAAGTCCAGAATTGCTTTTGTGTCCTTTGTAGCTGCAATCATTAGACATGAGTGGCGTCTGTGGGTCTCTGAGGGAACCCATATGGCCTGAAAACTATGTCTGTGCTGTAGGAACTAGCTCTGCAACATGAGAGTGCTGAGGGGAATTTTCCTTCTAACATATGTGGTTAGACAAGATCGTCTCTTCTTGCAAGGTTCTTCCCAAAGACACCTTGCTAGTTCCCATTTTCATTTGCAAGAATTTATCTAGCACTTGGTTTCATTATGTATCAGCAGATCAGATCCCATGTAGTCCAGAGGGGTTTTGGTCTACAGCCCATTGATTGAATAGGAGATAGGTGAAGTTGTCCTTTATCAGTTGTTAGGGGTGTAGGTTGGCCTGGGTGAGGGAGAAAGGGTAGATGGCATTTCACTGTCAGCATTTACACTCAGACATGATATGATAGAATTGTTTCATTGTACTGAACCATTGTGTTTCCCTTCCTTTTAGCTCATGGACACACACTTGTGAAAAAGTAATATTTAGCTGTTATATGTACAAGTATAGTACTCATTTTGACCATCCCACTTAGTCACTGTACCTCTTCACAGTAACAAGCCCTTCTCTAATCCTTAGCCCTCTGCAGTCTGGCCTTTTCCTCTCTCTTCTGGTAGTGCTACAAAGGAAAAAGTTTGTCAAAATGTCTTTGCATTTGAGCACAAAACTTGGTTGCTCTGTTGTTAATGGAGTCATACTGAATTCAATGTATCACAATTTACTGATTTTCTTGCATCTAAACATCAGACCTTACACATAGCTAGCTGATTATCCTTTTCCATACTGCATTAATCCAGAGGCAGATGTTGATAATCTTGTTAAATATTATGTCGGATGAGATTTTTGATACCCTGGAAATTAAATTGCATACTGTCAAGCAGTTATTTCTGGCCCCTTTACTAACTTTTTTTTTCATCTTTTGTGATATAACTGGAGATTTTAATTTATTTATTGATTCAAACTGTATTCCTGATCTGTTTGTGTATCATTTTAAATTATGCATAAAATATTTGACTCATGACAGGTAATTGCATAGCTGGTTTTGCAGTGTGCTTATCAGTTATCCATAAGTCATACCAATTTGCTAAAACAGATCATCAGGTCAAACACTTTTGCAGAAATCAAACAAACTAGTTCTGAGAAATGTTTTCTATTACTTCTACTGCTGGCTGAGGAAAGAAAATTTAATATGTTGGGTTTTAAGAGACAGTCAATGTTCATTTCAAGACACATTATCTTCAGTGAAAAAACAAGTAAGATGCTGGGCCAACTTGTGGAATGGGAGCTAGAAGATTAAGGGGTATATGATCAACAGAATAAAGGTTTTAGGGGTTGTATTGTTGAGTCAAGCCAGTGTGTGGGCAGTTAGTACTTTTTGTCTTTAGCAAAATGAAAATATCATTGCCCCTGGTCCATCAAGAAGCATCATATTGCAATGTCCTGAAGTGGCTGCAGAAAGCAAGTAAAACCTGTAACCTCATCTTTGTAAAATTAGCTTTAATGTGATATAATGATGTTATTACTACTTCAAAAAAGTCTAAATTTATGTGGAAGTTTTTATTTACTTAGAGAATAGTCTTGGGGAAGTTTGTGGATTTTTGTCCAATATACCAAGATCCTAGAGAGCTGAATGTCACATATTCATTCCAGATGGCATACCAACCTCCACTGCTCTGGACTGAAAATGGCTACTGTTTTCTGCCAGTCTATAGAGTTGATCCAAAAGATAAAATGTTGCCCTCTGGAGAAAACAGAACTATAGTAAATACTCTACTACATTATCTGCAAATTTATCAATGAATACAGATTGATTTTTTTTTTTCATTACCACCCTTTCTGTGTTTTGCACATTTTGCTCCTCCCAGGGGACTGCATGGAAATAGCATGTTAGCTAGAACTGTAATTTGTTTATCTAAAAGAGCTATTAAAATGTAATCCTGGGCAGGATGTGTCTGTCAGTCGGAAGCTTCCTAAAATACCCTGTGTTTTAAGGGTGGAATTTTAGAGTAGGAGGGAAGTATAGAATTGCTATTTACCTGTCCGATACAGCTTTTGACACGCATGATGAGCCAGCTTCATTTGACTGTCACCTCCTTAGGAGGCAGAATTCCTCTGCCCACACTTTGCTTAGTAGCATTGACTGCTTCTTTATTTACTCTTTGTGTCTTTGCATTTTATCTGAACTGTGCATTTTCAGTGAAGCTCCAGTTAAAGACAGGCTTCTCAGTCATGGCATTGTAGGAGGGCCCACAGAGCCTCCCACACAGTGCCTTCCTCAAAGAGACATAGGGATGTCTGTTTCTTTGAAGAAGCACTTTTGAAACAAAAGGGATTCCCCTATGCCTCTGACAATTTTTTTTCCCACCAAACATGTACAGAGCCATCAAACTGATGGGCCTCCTTCCATTTGTCAGATTTTTCAGAATAACCAGATTTTAGGATTTCCCCCTGGATGTGCTGTGTCTCTTTGGGTTGCCTCTGGGGAATGCCTTAGAGGAGCTGTGGGCAAGGCAGTGGGTGAAGGAGGACTTTGACAACGGGAACTGAAGGAAAGTCATTCAGAGGACTGGGAGGTTCAGGACAGTGAAATCTTGGAGGTGTAAACTGAATCAAAACCTTTACCCCTTTTGTGTCTATTTGGATTTTGCTCTCTCAAGGCCTCAGAGGCATTTTCCCTTATAATTACGTGTAGTCAGCAATAAAAACCAAAAGAACAAGTCATTAAAATGGGCAGAAAACTTGCAATTACAATGCCTTGGCATGAGAATTTTGTCTCTGAAAGAACTTGAGCAGAGCTTAGAGAACAGCAACCACAATTTGGCACTTTTCTTAGCTACCAGAGCAACTGACAGAATTTGAAATCAGGAAGGAAAAAACTGGTGAGTTAAAAAAAAGAACACAACAAGACCATGTCTGAATACATTTCCAGTCATCTGTACATAGACCATTTATTGAGAAAGATAAGAAAAACTAAATTTTCATAATCCTGATTATATGCAGAGGATTGACCTAGATGCATGATTTTAGCTGTATTTATTACATTTAAAGACAATGTATGCCTTCACAAGTGTTTACTGAAATGACAATCCACAACCACTTAAATTAAATGCCTCTTAAATATTCCTGCTAAAAAAGAAACTATTGGATTCATGCATACTAATAAGTAACGTATATGACTGTGGTGCTCTAGAATTAATGAGGTCTCTTATTTTAGTTTTAGAATCAAGAAGATATTTTCTTATTTCTTGCAGAATAAAATACTTAAATCCTCTGCTTAGATCTGAAAGTAGTTTTGCCAACAGCAGTCACACTAATATTTTCTTTATAGCTCATTCTCTCAGTAAGCCTTGTGCTGATTTCATTAGGCTTTAGATCAGGTTCCAAGTAACTAATTACATTTATAGTGTGATTTCTTTGCTCAGAACAACTAATTTAATTAAAGGAGTTGGTGGGAATGGTGAAAAGTTAAATATTCCTTTGCATTACTTTGTCCAGGTGCAAGATACCAGGGAAACAGTGTTCATAAGCCCTCAGTATTAAGCTGAACAGCAACCTTCCTGTTTTCAGTATTTTGTGAGAGCATAGTGATGAGCAGTTGACATACTGACTTTTTCTCTTATATTGCGTAAGGCTGACATTTTTTTGTCATCAAAAATTGGGTCAAAAAGAACTGGCCATCTGAAGGTGATGAGAAGTCAAGATGTGAGAATTTCCATGCTTTCCACATATGCTTCGTTGTCCCAAGTCTCTTCCTAACATTTCTTAATACATTTTCTCTCATACAGTTCTATTTTAAAGCCACTACCTTCCCTTTCATCACTTTCTCACCCTTCCCACAAATCTCCTCTCACCTATTACCCACAGGCCTGCCTCTGTTTCCTCAACTCAGACCTGCTGCTCCACTCATGCTCATCTTTGAAAGGGCCTGCATCTGTGCTTCTATTACTGTCTTCCTAAATGCTGCCAGGCAGCTGAATAATGTCAGCTTCTCTCAGCTGCCCCTATCCACAAACGTAAAAGACCCTTTCAGCTTTGATTTCTGGGATTTAAAATGCTTGAACAAAAGTAGGTTTGTTTAGCAGCTTTACTTTGCTAAAGGGTCTGAAGGTTCTATTCTTGCATCACTAACACTGATTCTGTTTCTCTTTCTCTAAGCTGGCTCTCTTATCCTAACTTCACAGCTGTTTTTCTCTGGACAGAACATTATCGCTTTCCTTGCCCTTAGAAATCGACACATTTTCAACATACAGTGAATGTCATATATCCAGAGTGCTCATTCAAAAATTTTTTTTCCCTTGGTTTTTCCTCTCGGAGTAATGCAAAAAATAGGCTCATTTCAAATTGACTTTCTGACAAAATGTCAGGTATTTCACACAACCCTGCAGACTACAAAGTTATGTTGCGTCATATGCTGGGTCTTGTTAACATTCTAGTGGAAGCCTGGAGAATTTTGAAGGCCTGAGCCATAACATCTGATCTAAAGTTTACTGAGAACCTTGGGTTACCTCTTTTTTTTTTCTGGTGTGTTTCCATTCCTGAGAAAAGCAAGAGCTGCAGGACTGACATTCAACTAATCAACTGAGGGTGAATCAAACCTTTCCAGGCAATTTTGTCTGAAGTGTCTGCATTATTCTCTATATCACATGACATAGTTCCATAGATCTACACAGTGGAAGTTTTCCTGGGGTAAGAGCTGTGGGTTTGAATGTATTCTTCCATTTTCATTAGGCCTTACACTCACGGGAGTTTAGTGCTTTTTAATCTTGTAACTGTACAAAACTTATCTGGGTATGGAGGAAGATAACTTAGTGAATTGCTTTAATTAGTCTAGTAACGGTTCACATTAGGTTTTATGAGCTAGTCACACTTAAAAAATTCCAAACTCACTTTTATAGCAAGAAGGTGTTTAATTGAAATCCTTGTGCCATACATCTAACCAGTAATAAACCAGTAGCTCAGCTGAGCTACCAAGATACATCAGTACTGTACGGTTCTTCCCAGTTGGTCCTTAATTTCATTGCATGCCTTAATTTCCTTTTATGCCTTTATTATCTTTTTGCTTTTCTTTGAATTATTTTATATGGAATGACTTCTAGCAAAAAGCAAGTTGTTAAAAAAAATCCAGCTAAGCACGTTAAATATTTATTGCTCTTAATATTCAGAGTATAGCTGCAGAATTGAGTAGTATTTCTTTGCAGCGCCATAGCACTGAGATTTCCCATGCTGGTAAACATAATACAAGTCAATTTTACACCCATCATAATCTTTCAAAACAAGAAAAGCAATTGAAAGTGAGACCAGGACATGAAGAAGCAAGAAGCATTTTGGAAAAATCTTGTGGCAAATACTATATGTTGCATTCATTTGTGAATACAATTAATTATGCAGTTAAGCAGGACTTGTATGCTACATTACATAATTAAAATTAGATCCGGTAACGTCTGATATCTTGGCATAAGAGTCTACCAAAAAGATGGTAATATGACAAGACTGTCTCACTTTTATTTTTATATATAAGGTACAAATGAAAGAGACCTGTTGAGTCTGTATCATGAGACTGAAAATCTACACAAGAATAATTATTATTCTACACAAGTCAGATTATTATACTGGAAGTTTTGAATTAGCACCTCAGACTATCTATTTCTAGGAGCTCTAAATTCTTTGGAATAAGTTTTTTCAGGACAGGTTAATATTTGAAATGTTTTGTTGCGGTCTTTTAGCTAGGCTCCCTCCAGTATGGGGTTTAGGATTCGTTGTTTAGCTTCTAAAGGATCATCTAACTCTCATGAGAAGGAATTTTACTCTGGATAAGTAACTTGTTTGTTATAAAGAGTAATGCTCAACATTTTAAGTTGGATCTTTCGGTTAAGGGAGTGGGGAGATGAATGTTCAAGGCAGGCATAGGACAACATAAGCAGATCCCATCTGAAATTTGACTAGAGTGGGAAATATAAGTAGATGAATACAATTATGTCTCTCTCAGCTTCAAATGGACCAGTGAAAAGACAGTTCAGTGTTTTATTTCATGTCTGTCAGTTAAAAATGCAATATAGAATTATATTCTATAAAAATATGAATATGGCCATATTATGGCCAAATATGAGTACCAAATTTTCATATGAACATGTTGACTAGTGGCATAGAGCTGAAAAGAAAGCTGCTGTCTGCAGCAATAGAGGCACATTCTCTGGTGTTCCAGAGGGAAACCATCTTACATTTGTAGCTCTAGGCTGTGAACATGAACCCCCATCTGTCTCTCTGCATACCTCCTGAAATCCAAAAAATGTAATTTAGGTAAAAATGAACAGACCAAGTGAATTCCATGTGCCTGACACCCTGCTTCTCAAGTCAGAGCAAGGTTTTACATAAACTGGGGTAATTTTCCCCAACTGCAGTTGAGAATAATGTTTCTTTTCCCTACACAGGCAATCATCTTTTGGTAAAGGCCCTTGTGCAGAGTATTTGTTAATCCATGATTTTTAAAGAATGAGACAACTTGAAGTATAAAAACCCAAAGCATTCATAACAGTTACAGACACTGGAATACTTTTGATGGATCTAATATTCAACCCTTGGCTGCAAGGCAATTTTTAAAGAACCAACTAGTTAAACTTGAGATACTTCTATTTCCTCATAAGATTTACTTCTTCTTAATCTGTATCTCCATAGTGAGTTTCTCTAACCATCAATACGACAGTAGCGCAATATTGCCTCATCAGTCATGATTTACTTAATGTTTTCTGAATTTAGTAATATTTGATTAAAATTTAATGTGAACATATCATATCATGCCACATATATTATTGCATCCATTAATCAGGTAACCATAATAATGAAATGTCGGAAGATTGGATGAAAAAGGAGCTGAAGTCTTTGATATATGTTTGGCATGGGTTTGTGAGTGATTAACGAAAAGATATCCAGTCAATTGTGTAAAGCTGCATTAATATACATTTACAATCATCTATGTACTGTATTATCAGATATTTTTAACCTTAGTTAGACTTGATTTTTTAATTTACTGAATGACACTAAATATTAATAATCCTGAAAAATATATAGTATTCTATTAACTCTCATAATGCCAGAATGATTCATAATGTGTCCTAATACTTTTGTAGCAAACTATGTAATAAAAATATGGTCAGAGTTAATGGATCAATTTTGTTAAAGGTGGAATAACAAATGCTTTATGCATGGCTCTATAAACATCAAATTAAACAATGATATTAAAATAAATGTAAGTTGGTATTTCCATCAACTTTTTTAATATGCAAAGTTATATATGATCTAATCTAGCAAAGCATCTACTCCAGTTTGGTAGAGGAAATATTCATAACGGTAACACGTGAGTTCATATTCATAAGTATCTTGTTAAACATATCAAGACTTCCTAGATGAAAAAACCAAAATCCAAACCAAAGTTTGGATCCATAGGATTCAGTTCATGGGTCAGGATTAGGACATGTTCTCCCAGTATACTTTGAGAAATGTGCCATTGTTTTCTTGGTGTTTGTGAAAAGAAACAATTCAAGCAATAATCCTACAGCCTGGATCCATGTAGGAAGTCCTTCATTGTGCGATGGATCTTATTGGGGCTGTTTGTCATGGCAGGAATGCTCTTGAGTCGTGTGTTTTCTTGCACTCAGGGCTGGACACAGAATGGATCAGAACACACATGCTTTGCTGGTAACAATGCTGAATGTTCCCATTGATTGCAGTGTACATGTCCCTCGTTGTATTGCATGCTTGCAGTGTATCCTGGAGGTACCTGTTGAAAAGCTGCAGCTCTTATACATCTGATACTTGTTCTCATATCTTTTGCTTTCTCTGAGAATTCAATTTATTTGGTTTTCATATCTTGATTACTGTGAATCATAGAGAAACCAATATTTTTTTCACTGCAGTTGCAGGTAGCTAAATACATGTTTACACTACAACAACTTCAGAAAACAGAGCTCTTCATGATTGTTTCAGAACAGTGTTGTCTTTCATCTTTTAACATGGCCTGTGATTTTGATGTTTGATTAGAAGGTGGATGCTGATCTCTAAACTGATATATTACTTCTTTGGAAGGCCGCTTGAAGTTCACTATTGTGTGGTGTTGATCTATATAAGCACTGTGCAAGTATATTGGCATGCAGTTTATATTTTTATCTCAAAATTGCTTGTCTTCAGGTGATTTAAGGATACTTTCTTCTGTAGTGTCCTGTGGGCAAAAGCTGATAGCACTATCTGGGTACCTGGGTAACAGATTAGTTCTGAGCAAGGCAGAGGAGCGTGCCCATCAGCTGATAAAGGGCATAAAACCAGGCCACGATCTATGGCTCTTCTAAACTAAATTCACCCAAAATAAGCATATGTAGCTGCATCTGGTACCTGTTCTGCCAATAAACAGAATTGCAAAATATGAATTGAAGGAAAAATTGAGGCTGGTTTCTACCAATTTAGTGCAAATGTATTTGTAAACAGCCCTACTGAACACCATACAGAGTCTGCTTACTTGGAGATTGACAGAGACATAGGTAAAATAATTATTATTCCACCTAAATATAAAATGATCCACCTGTGCTTGCAATATTTTTAATATGTGCTTTATAAAAAAAATTGATGTGAGTGCACAGGCTCTGTATCATGTTGCATTACTTACTTTACACCACGTAGTTCACATACTGCTTTTGGCATCCATAGGTCTCAGCATATATCTTGAGTGTAGAGACTGGTGATGAAGAAAAGCACACTGTATACTTTCATTATGTACCTGTGAAGAAGAATTAAGAAGACACAAGGTGCAGAATTCTTTCTTGGGCTTAGGTGGACTTTTGAAAATTAATTTTCTTTTGAGCTCCTGTCAGTGAGAGTAACCATAACTCATTTTCTGTGGCTGTTAATCCTGCCTGTGAGGGGGTAGGGATAGTAATTTTCTTTGTAGTTGAAGGCAGGAACAGCATTATAACAAATATTGGCTGATGTGCAATTGCAGTTGTCCTTTAAAATTGAAAACAGTAGGACAAAAAAATGCAGAAAATATGATCTAAACTAATACTACTTTCAGCTTTTGTTGAGTGCTCCCTATCCTAGGACCTGTCAAGGCTTGCAAATGTTAAGGCAATGGATGTTGAAATATCTATGTTAAGCAGTTATTTGTTCACTTTTTTACAGGTGGGGAAATTAAAAATATAGGATACAAATGTCCCTTGTACAGGTAGCAGTAATAGAACAGGGAGTTGTACCCCGGAGACCTGTGGCTGTCTTTTAGACACTGCTGTTCATCACTGAAACAGCACCACGAATATAATATACATTCCAAATCTTTTTAGTAAAGCAGGCTCTTTTCCTACACATTCATAGATTTCGTATAGGCAAAAACTCATAGGAGATTTGGTGATTTTAAACAGTTTCCTCATTTCATCTTCAGTTATATCTGGGCAAATGATGTCAAGGTATAGAAAGCCATGGATGGGAACTCCTAAGAGTCTGTAGAATGATTCTATTTTAGTAATTCTTTTGGATGAAAGGAATGAGAAGAAGATGTCTTTGGGAATGTGACGATTGCTGCAGCGAACAAACTTATTTTCTCCTAGTGGCATCTGTTTTTCAGGAGAGAAAAATGCTGA
>VWYI01012242.1:1188-65357 GCA_013399455.1 Anthoscopus minutus
CTTCCATCATGTAGGTGTGTAACACAAAAACTGATATATTTGGGTTTTGTCACACTGAAATGCAAACCACATTAATGATGGATAGAAAGGACTTGAGAATGTGCTGCAGACCCCACAGAATGGTGACATGTAGGCTAGAAAACAAAGGGCTTTTGCTTCACTTAAAAAAAATCATAAAAAAAATAGTGACCTCATTACTTTTGCCCTCCCAGGATGTTTTTCCCCTCCAGTTTACAATGCACTGCTCCTTAATGTTTAAGAGACTGTACTGGGCTCAACCTTTTTTTGCTGTTCTAACTTTTCTTTTCACCAGTCAGGGAAGCTTTCATGTCTACTACCCTAGTAGAGTTTGCTTTCCTGTGTACAAGGTGGCATATCACTGTCAAATACTCGAATTAGGTCAACATTGCACCTAAATTTCCTCTGAAGGCTTCAACATCTTGAAAGAAATTCACTAAAATATAATGGCCCATGCTTATATCACTAGAGCTAGGCATTAAAGACGTGTTCAAGAGAAAAGCTCATTTCTCTAATGCATGGTAAGACATATCCCTTCATTCTTCCTTGGGAGAAATAGCAGGAGCTGTTCAAGGTGTTTTAAAGGCATCTTATATTTTATTCATTTATTGTTGTTATTCTTATTTTGAATGGCACTTCAGTATGTGTGCCACTTAGAATGGTGTTGAGAGGGCAGGTAAAAGGAAACTCTGAAGTTGTTTCAATGAAGAAAAAAAGCAGCTGTTGCAGACCAGATTGTTCATTATACTTACTCCATTAACACAGAAAGTTTTAACATGCTTTGATACACTAACACTTTTTGAATGAGATTTATACAAAGTTTGTTTCCTTTTTAAAAGAAGAGAAAATTTTCTTTGTCAGAAAGAGAGATTAAACTCAGAAAATGTACTAGAATGCAGTTTTAAATTACTTTGCACTAATATGATAAACACACTCAACTATGGAGTGACAACATACCATATTTAAGCAATCGTGATAAAAAATATACCTCAAAATTCATTATTTTTCCCAAATGCATATGTCATGAAGAAACCTCAGCTTTACCTCAGCCAAACCTGAACTCCTTGAAAGACTAAGCTGAAATCATCCAGCTTCATCATGCATTCTGGCTCTGAGGTAAAGTTTCAGTCCACCTTGAAGCAAACACCACATGGAGAGAACATCTTGGGTGGCAGCAGGGCTAACACAACTTCCTTTCTAAGGGCTGTGTCCTGTTCCCAGTGGATCCCTTAGCTCCTGACTGCAGCAATGTGCCTCTGATACTCCCAGTCCTAATTCTCTCACTGCTTTCCCCATGTTTGGAGGGATTTTCTCTTTGTGCCTGTTCCAGTGGAACCATTTACCCTCCATCCCGGCTCGGTAGCTGGAGCTTGGGCTGTAGCCAATGATGCTTTTTGTTTATTATTGGTGCTTGTCTTCCAGAGGATCTTGAGAGTAGTCCTTGGGCCCACTCTCATGGCCTGGGTG
Source organism: Anthoscopus minutus (assembly GCA_013399455.1). NCBI lineage: Eukaryota > Metazoa > Chordata > Aves > Passeriformes > Paridae > Anthoscopus > Anthoscopus minutus. Next base: position 2,674 of record VWYI01012242.1, read on the forward strand.
GACATCCAAGGGAGTCTGGGCAATGTCAATATCATGAGATGTCCCAGAGCTCCCTAGTCCCTGGGTGACAGATGATGGGCCATAGATGGGACTGTTGTCATGGAAAAAAAACTGCATCAAAATACTAAAAATGAAGCTGGCCAGGCAAACTTGATAGTTTCTAGGCAGAAAAATGAAATCAGAGAGTGTCATGGATATACTTGGATTTTAGACAGACATTTGCTAAGGAAGCATATGATAGTCTAGAGAGAAAATTAAATCAGTTTCGCTTAGACAACAAGGTGATTAGTTCAATCAAAAGCAGGCTTCTGAGCTTCTGAAAATGAAAAATTATAAATAATCTAAGAAGAGGGAAATTGGCTGGTGATATCCCACAAGAAACAGTATTGAGCTACTTATTTAAAGTTTGGATAAAGAGATCTACAAAATTCTATCAAGAATAGTGAGTTGTTCAAGATGTATGTAGAAGAAACAACTTTGAATGATTCACTGAAGTTGGGAATAACTAATTTCTATCCCAGCACTAACTGCTGTGAGGTGAGTATATATGGGTGCTTATTAAAATACATGACCAAATTCTTCAGCCTTCTTAACACAAAGACTTTGGGTTTTTCAGTCAGTGGAAGCTGTAGATAAGCCTGATTACATGTCTCCTGCCAGCAGAATAAGGATAAAGGTCTGAGAACTGGGCCTCTCCTTGGCAGGAGAATCCAATAATCCTTCAGTTCCAATTTTCTTGCATTTAGACCTACATTTTTCAGTATTTTCTTTAATGGCAACCACACCAAGGAGCAACATAGCAGATAACCAAGAGCTATGAGTCCCTGGGCTGATATCCAACAATGCACTGAGGAACACACAAGATCCTTCTCCATGGTCAGGTAGCTCAATATATAGTGGCAACTTTATTCAGCTGTGTTAGCATGTGTGATTAAATTAGACTCCTGCTAGTAATGTCTATGATAGAAAAAGCTCTTTTTCCTTCTTTATAACAAGAATATTTTTACTCTCTGGTCTCAGATAGTGCTGACACCTCAGCTGTGGAAAGGATGGTGCTAATAAGGTAAATGGACTATGAGAAACATTTGGGACGGCTGTGGCTGCCTCATCCTTGACTTTACTATTTTAATCATTTAAATCATGCAGCTGTTGCACACATCAACTTTAAATAACACCAGCAGCTAAACTTATAAATACATCAGTAGTCAAGGCTTGTTCCCATTTGAAAAAGTGGTGAAATAGCCAGAATAACTGTTCCATTATGAATCCTCAAATGGTCACTGTTTACTGAGACAGCAATTTCACTTAATTTCTGAAGATAGAGAACCTCTGAATAATCAAAACCATTTGTCACTGAACAGGGGTTTTCAGATAACTGGTTTTATTTTATACGCCTTCCTCAGTCTTCTGACCTATCTATTATTCAAGTAACAGCATTTTCCTCTGCCCTTGAATTATTTAAACTGTTGTGCATGCAGACACACTTCCCCAGCTCTGCAACAAGATTCTATTATAAGCATACACTTGTGTCTAATCACATGCATTAGTGAACTTAAAGACTGAACATAAGCAACATTGCAGTATCTCTTGGATGCAAATCCCCATCAATACTATTTAAAAAATACTTAAGGCTTTCACTTTAGATTTTCTATACTGATATTATTTTTTTGTAAAGGAGCCAATATGGCTGTGCTAAGTGCATATTCTCCCAAAAGTTAACACACAGAATGTCAGGCTGAAGGCAATTTATATTCCCGATTTAAAACTACCATCTTAATCAGAGTATTAGTGTTATTATCACAATACTCATTAATGTGTTTCTCATAGATAATTTAAGTATGAATCAATGCCCAAAACTAACTGATTCCTCTGAGATCAAATAAATTAAGGAACTGAAAGATGTAAATAAAATCTATTTATTTCAAATTAAAGCAGCAGCAGCATGTTTAAATTTTAATCTGAGACTATTATGCAATGGTAACGCAGGGAGAACTAGCTTAGGAAAATTCACCATAAAGTTGAAGCATGTAATGCATACTTGAGAGATTCAGTTTTGCCATGTAGAAGAGAGAGCATTCTAACTGCAAAATATATGGAAGTGGTTGGGACTACATTGTAAAACCTCTGTGGTGAGAGAGGGAGGCACCTGGGAGGGTCAAGGTGATTATATTCAAAATTATTTTGCAGAATGCCCATTACAGACACTAAAAAAGCCATGGTAGGGTTGAACTCCAAAAGACAAGTTTCAGACACTGTGAAAGTCTTTAAATGACTGGAGAGCCTCCAACTCTCTCTTTGTCACCAGGAGAGGAGTATGCTCAGGATAATGCCATTCAAATACTAAGGATTTTTTTAGAACAGTATTATAGAATACCATACTATTTTTCATGGAATAGATGTGTTCACTAATAAAGAGTCTTCATCCTTTCCCTTGAAACCATTGATGGGACACAATTCAGATGTCCTTTCAAACCCCGCAAAATCCCATTTGTGCTGTCCTTAAATTCATTTGATGAGGTTTCCATGTTGTTTCAGTGGACCATGGCATTACATATACTGTTCATGTGGAGACCCCAATTTCAATCTGTTTTGTACATTCCATACATATTCATGTTAGAGATATTTTAGTATGTAAGTAATATTTTAAGAAAGTATCAACAGTGATACACATTTGGCTACTGAGAGCAAAAAGAAGTTTTAGAGAAAAGGATTTATTGGTTGCACTTAGAAACTAGTGTTCCATGAAAAGAAAAGAAAAATCTTAGAGATTCTAGTAACACAGACCATTTCAGAAGTATTTGTTTGGCAAAGATTTTCCAATTATAAACATTATAAATGTAGGTAGAAATGAGCAAGTGCTCATTTGTTCAATGGTTGAACAAATTAACACAGAATGTTTATGAATCCTGTGATACTGTAAATGTGTAGCCATACACATCTACATTCTGCTATATATTTTCTGCTCTTGAGTTATTTGGTTTGTGATAAAATATAGTTTTCTCCTAACCACTGGAAATAACAGGCTTTCTGAGCCAGACATAAAACAGTGATGTTTCTTCCAACTCAAAAACCTTCAGTAAACATTGTCTGAAATTACAGTTGTGTAGTGGCCTCAACTGACATTTTAAAGATTCAAAACTTTGTATAAAATATCACTTGGAGACCACAGATTTTATGGTATGATTTTTTTAACAACTGATCAAGATTAAGCTATCCATGGCTTTTGCTATATTTATTGTACTGGAAAGTTGTTCCAGACCACATTGCTTTGATGAGTAAAACTAACCCTGACACTTCCAGTCCACCTGTATTCCTAGACAGTCTGGATTCATTATTTCCCTTGTTAGTTATATTAAGCAATACTAACAGCACTTTTGTAAAATTCTGTTTTGATGTATTTCCAAACCCATGATATTCCCTCTCAGCATTTGCTTCATGTAATTGAAGAAGAATAATCTCTTGCACTGTTTTTATTTCCTCTTGGTTTGCCTGCATATTTTTCATGGAGACTGGAACATAGGTGATTAAATTTTCAGGTAATACTCCATCAGGGTCCAGCCATGCCTTCTTACCAGGTCATTAAAACTACTCTCCCCCTAAAGAAAGGACTCAGCCTAGAGCAATCCTGCTGCTGCCCTTCATTTCTGATGGTTGCACATAACAATGGATCAAGATCATCCTGTTACCCAAGTTAGCCAGATTTCTTTTTATTTCAGTGCAAAGAGGAAATAAGCAGCTACAGCCAGTGAACCAGTTTGTATTGTCCATATAATCTATGTACAGTGTGCTCACAATCTATATACATCAGCTCCCAAATTTGCTACTTCAGCCTGAAAAAAGCCAGTTAAAATCCTGAGGAGCAAAAGGGTGACTGCAGTCAAGTGACACAGAACTGAGAACAGAAGGGGAAAACTAAGCTCAAGAAGGTAAAACAAGGAATTTGTTATTGTAGGAAAAGTCACAACATGCACCATTATGGTGTTTTATCCTCACACATTACTGAACATATAATAACATAATGGATTCATAATTGCACAAAGACATCTTAATGTAATTAAACCACAAGATAAAAAAAATTACCGTGATAAATCTTAATATTGGAAATCCAGAGAACTGGATTCAAAGGTGTTCAAACATTTTCTTTAGAAATACAAGTCATTTCGTATAATATAATAGTGTGCAGAAAAAAATTAGAGGAAGGCTCTATTACAATGTAGCAAAATATTCTGTTCCTTTATAATTAAGAAAACATTTTGAAATTAGCTTCCTTTATAACATGAGCAGTCATGAGTATAAAAATAGATGCATTTTGGCTTTTTAAGCAAATTATGTACTCATTTTAAAATACAAAGTGACGTAAGTCAGTTCTCATGCACTTGTGTGATACTCTGAGGTATGTGTATCCAGCATGGCAGAAACAGGTTTAATTTTAAAAAAATATTATTGTTTTCATTCACATTTTCAAAAACCTTGGAAGTTTTCCTATCCTGATTAGTCCATTTGAGGGGAAAATCTAAAGCTCTGGGTCTTATATTTCCTGAAAACTCTCTTATGACTGTCCATGTTACAGACAGTAATCTAACTGGAGGGGTCACTGGTGAACTAAAGTAGAAATATGAGTATTTCTATTTTAAGAGACACATGAACCTTGTTGGAATTAAAATACACTGGAAATGTAACCCCTGAAGTGTAGAAATCTTTTAAATGGTTTTCTGTATTTTCTATGGATCTGCACATACTACTGTTACCGGAATTCCATCAAACCTCATTCTCCTAAAATCCAAGTTCCATGTATATTTTTCACCAAATGTTAGCAGGTGACAATCAGCACCTGAAGCAGAGTTTCAAACCTGAAAACCTCCACAAGTGCCCTGCCAGGTGGGCTTACAGCCAGCTACAGAGTATTTTTAGAAGACAAGAATCAACACAAGCCTTGAGCTTTCCCCAAGCTGAGAAGTAATAATTTTCCCCTGGATTTTTCATTCTTGCTATAGTACAAAAGACCAGTGGATCAAACCGAAGCAAAACAATTTAATCACCTTGCAGTGATGAAGATGCCAGTGTTATGAAATATTAGTGTAAATAATGTTAAAAATTAAAGAAAACCACTAAGCCCTCCCACCCCAGAAAACTCAGAGATTAATGGATATTGTTTTGAATCAGCAACTGCTACTGTTGCAAAACTTTGTCTCAAATTATTAATTATTATACTGAAAATAGAGAATCCTGATTTGTAATCTGTGTTGCTTGTTTTAAGCTGAGCAGGTTAATTTTTCCTGCTGGAAAATCTTTCTCATTGCTTGTGATGTCCACGTTCCAGAGCTGCAACAGTTTGCCCTGAGGAGTTTTATTCCTGGTGTATCTGTAATACCATCCAGCTCAGCCTTTGCATGATTTTGTAACTGCATCCAATGAATAATTCAGTAATAGCACATGTTGTAACTTTCCCTTTCTAGGCTGTTTTCCTGAAAGACAGAAATGGAAGATATGTGGGACAGGAAAAATGGAAAAGAAACAGAGGAGAGTTTCACAGGAACACCATTGCTCATGTGTACCATGTGTGAGCTGTAGCATAAAGTGAACATACCAGATCTTGCTTTGCCATATTTTGCTTCATGGAGTAGCAGGACACTCCACAAAGTGTGGCATTGGAGGAAAGAGAGTATCTTGATTCACTGCAAGAGAGTACCTGGGGCACTGCAATGAGAAGCAAAAAGAATTAGCAAGTTCTGCTAAGGACCCAAAGTGGCTCCAGCTCCTGCTGTCATTCACCTTCAGGAACAGTACCTGAATGCTCTGCTTGATGATTCAGGATGCAGTATTTTCTATGATCCTATTTCACAGGTGGGTTTTGGAAGAGTTATGGAGAAAAAATATGAGGATGCTGAGTTTTGGAAAAAAAAGTAAGAGTTTATTCACAAACTGACACATTCCTCAAAATGCTCCTTATGCCAATCTCTGCTTCTCACTCCCCCAAAAAGCCTGATTTATTTATTCCAAGATAAAATGGACAAATTCTGGTGTTTTTCCATGTATGCTCAACTCACCATCCTTAGCCCTCTTTCCTGTGTTTCTCTGCAGTTTCTAGTTACTGACCTAAAGTAAATAAACACTCCTATCTCTCAAACCATTCTTTTTGTATGTTCTTCAGTGTGTCCTTGTCTTTTTCCATTCCTCTTTGGGGATCTCCTACAGCTCTGTCCTTTCTGTGTGTCTTTTTAAAGCAAATGTCATCTACAAACATAAATTCTCCCTTGTGTCTACCCCACACTCTGTGCTCACAACTGGGATTCAGGTATCTGAATGTAAGTATTTATTCCTGAAGAACCCATTATAGGGTCTCTGCGTAGTCTGAAAAGCAAGCCAATAATATTTAAAGAACTGTATAGTTCAATTAATCCAAGTGCTAAAACGCAATATCTCTGGCAGCTGAATGATTATCTAACTGTGCATCTTTCACTGTGAAGGGTAACAACAATAACACAGCTATTGAAAGTTAGATATGATAAATCCAACACTTTTGTCGAAACTAAAATCCTAGATCATCTCTAATACTTCTTTGTAGACATTTAAACTCAACTTAGCCACTATAAAATAATCTTTTTCATCGTAATTTTTTCTCATTTCTCATGGACAGAACTATTAAGCCACTGATCACACAGGACCATAACCTGGCCTTTATTTTCTTCTGACATCTCTAAAATACACAGTTTCTGATTCATTCACTCAGACTGTTATCCAGGCTCTGCTGTCCTGAGTGTGGCACGCTTTCTTGGGACTGAGTAAATCTCACGCCTTCCCTCTACACCCAGAAGATCTCTGCAAGGATAATTTTCTCTCTGAGGTTCCACCTCTCTTTCATAAAACAGGCTTCTTAGGGTTTTCCCAGCCAATCACAGCATTTTTCCTCTGATTTGGCCCTGAAGCCAGCTTTGAGCTTTGTTCAGATCATGTGGCTTGCTTGTACCTGGCTAGATTTTCACAAAGCAGCTTTACTCTTTCTTTCCAGGCATTACTTATATTTGAGAACAAACTCTTAAAATATGTGCAAAAATTCCCAGTATGCAACTCAACCTGTGTCAAACTCTTTCTTAAAACCTCTTTTTTTGTAATGCTTCAACAGCCCCTTTGCTTGTTTGATAATTTCTTGAGGCAACTGTCCCCTCTCCTGTTGACAAGCACTTGTGAGAGTTTTATTCATCTGCTGCTTCTTCTTCTACATTAAATCCAACTACTCGGGGTTTTGACTATATTTTTCTTCTGATTTCTGTGCAGCTCCTGAAATGCCAAGGTCCCAGGACATGTGTTCAAGTAGAATATATCTCCTCTAGCTCAGCAAATATGCCAGATTTCAGAAAATTGTCACACTGGAAAGATTCAACTGTTGTGAGGGTTTTTACCAATACGTTCATGAAGTACCTACACTATTCCAGGACTGATTTTTTAGTAGTTATTTCTTTTCCCAGCAGAAGTTTCACTTACAGATCAGAAGAGATTGCCAATTTAGAGAACATTTATAAAAGTATACATGTCCTAAGGCAAAAAGCATTAAAGGAAAGAAAGTTCAAGTGTTATTGTAACTGGTAGTCATAGAAGAAGGAAAGAAAACCCCATAAGTTTATTTAATTATTTTTATTTGGATTTATTTTGCATTCTTGATTAACTAAGTCAAATAACAAGAAGCTCCTGTGAATATTCTCCAGCTGGCTTGGAGTTATAGAGATAATACTGCATTTGGACTTTCTATTTTCCCTTGTGGAAGTAATGCTTTTAGTGCATAGCACACAGAAGCAAAACAAAGACAGCAACAGATGCTCTCAAAGTGCTTCTTAAGTGGACAAATGGCCTTTATAACACAATAGAGACTCAAAGTGTTATTTATCAGAAGCTCTGTAAAAGCTGAAATTCAACTTTATCTTGAGGAGCTGGAATCCCACTTTCCTCTTCTGTTGTAAGACAGCAATTAATTCTGAAACATGCAAAGCCCTTACACAACATCATTAAGGTGCTGCATAAAAGATTAACAATAAATGCTGAAAAGGCCAGTAGAATGTGCTAATTAAAGGTGAATGAAACAATGTAAAAAATTCAACTATCACTTGCTTAGCTAACTTCAACTAGTCAAAACACTGATTCAAACAACTTTAAAAATAGTTGGAGACTAAAAGGAAGTCATATTAGCACAAGGAAAACACCATGCTTCATTCCCTCCTCCACCTAAGCACTACACCTTGTTAACTGGTGTATTTTTCCTCCTGTGCTTCTTGGATGGACCTAATGACCAAGTAGACCAAGTATTTGTTAATGATTTCTCTTTCCTTTGGTTCTACACAGGTTTTAAACCTCACTATTTCCACTTTATTACAAGAGAATCAAAACAATATAAATGCAAAAGAGGCATCATGTTCTCCTATGCAAAGGAAAAACAGTAGATAAACTGAAGTGATTATAAGATGAAGGCTGCTATATAGTAGAAATTAAATAATGTTCCTTGTAGAAGGAACCAGAATATATCAAAGCAGCAAACATAAGGCAACAAAACAAAACACAGAAGTGTACCTGTGAGGGAAATCATAAAGAGGAAATATCCACTCTTTTTAAAAGGTTTAAGGCAGAATATGAGAATAGAGTCACTGCATGTTGTCACAATGGTGTAGGTTTACAGTTGCCCTAGTACGATACTACTGATTTAATTTTTCTGATTTAATTTTTTTTTCTCACAGTAATTCTTAGTTTTCTGAGCTTTTTAAAGACTGGCTAAATAGTGATATAAGTTTTTGTCACACATAAATGGTCAATGTGGTTTGAACATGAGTAATACTGTGAGCATCAGTGCTTTAAGAGTCCTAAAAGAGATTTTTAAAAGTGTGTAATTTTCAAGGTCAAAGAGAGCTAAATGGGAAGATGAAATTTGTTTTGCTGTGAAGCAGTCCTGGTTAACTGGAGAGGTCCCAGGCAGCTGGAGGCCAGCCAAAGTGGCACCCACCTATCAGAAGGGCTGGAAGGAGAATTCAGGGCACTCCAGGCCTGTCAGCCCAGCCTCAGTGCTGGGGAAAGTCATGGAACAGATCACCTCGAGTGCCACTGTGCTCAGTTCTGGGCCACTCGCTTCAAGAAGGGCATTGAAGTGCTGGAGTGTGTCTGACAAAGGACAGCAAGGCTTGTGAAAGGTCTAGAAAAGATGTCTTATGAGGAACAGCTGACAGAGCTGGGCTTGTTCAGCCTGGAGGAAAGGAGCTCAGTGGAAACCTTGCTCTCCACAACTACCTGAAAGGAGGGTGCACCAGGTTCAGCCAGGTAGAGAAGCTCATGTTAGATACTAGGAAATATTTCTTCACTGAAAGAATGGTTAAGCATTTGTACAGGTTTCCCAGGCAGGTGGTTCAGTCAGCATCCTTGAAGTGTTCAAAAACTGAGTGGACATGGTACACTGGGATATGGTTTAGTGGGCATAGTGGTATGCAGTCAAAGGGTGGGGTTGGTGATTTTGTCTTGGAGGTCTTTTCCAACCTTAATGATTCTAGGAATAGAAAACTGTAATTTTCAAAGAGGGAAATCAGTTTCAGCTGTTTGAAATGGAAGGTCATTTTCTGAATCAAGTAGCTCAGAAAGCCTGAGATTTAGTTCAATTTTTGTAAAGTAACGTAATTACTACCTTACACATTTTCTTAGTAGCCTTTTTGTTGTTCATGTCGTTCATATGAAAGTACTGAAATCTAACCTAATCCCTGGATGCTGAAATCAGTTTGAGGGTAAATTTAAGGATGCCTTGAGGAACCAAAATAATTAAGGAGTTAAATGGTTTCTTAGTGGACCACCCAGTAATGTGCAGATACATGAATTGCACCAAAGCTGCTTTTGGAAATGCACTCTCACTGAAGCAAGGAACCAAAAGATGAAATGAGCCTAGATGAAATGCCAGCTGTCAGATCTAAGTGGTGGAAATCTTCCCAGCATGCAGAAATGGATCCTGGAACTGTAAAAGTATACCAAAATATAACTGCAAGATGTAGCAGGTGGCAACTCTCATTGTGCTCCATTCTTTCAGCTTCCTTATGAAATGACAATGTATATCTTTTATAAAAAAATAGATAAACAGAGGCCACTCTGGCATCCCTGAAGTTGTAATAGGCTACATGTGAATTCAGTTCTTTACTACTGCCATTATGAAATAGGGTGGCAGAAGGCCAACTATTGCTAATTGGGGAGCAATAAAGCTAATTACAGTTAACTGTATCTGAACAGTCACCAGACAGCAAAAATTCTCTTTCATTAATGGCTGTCTCCCATCCTGAATTTCATTTCAATTCAATCTGTTCTGAACAGCAAAAAGTTGGAGCATAACAAAATCCTTTCCAAGGCAACTACTGGAACACCAGCTCACAGGCTTCTGTCAGCTGTGGTCTCCTACTCTGGTATAGCAGCCAAAATCCACATAAACCAAACTGGAATCCTGGTTGCTTACCCAGGACAAGTCCCCTGAACTCTCATGGAGACTTCTCATGAAAATCTTTCAAGTTTTAAAGGATAATACATTATATCTGAATGACCCTTTCAAAGCTTCAAAGATTCTAAGTGCTACCAGACTTGGAAAAACCGGAGATGGGCTTCTAGACAGAGCTCTGTGGGACCTTTTGAGGGAAAGAAATGTTAGATAAACTTCATATCCCCTGATGTCTCAATAGGAATTATGGGACTGGCTAACAACTCCGCTTACACTTGAGATACAGTAGAGTTTTCTCAAAATTTATTCTAATTATGACCCTGCTTCCCACTGTCTATTGTAAAATGAGCTTGGCACATGTCAACCATTCATACACTTACACATGTCACAGACACAAAAGGTTCATTTATTTTACATATGAAATATTTTCTGAGTGTAGCAATGTTGAGATACAGCACATTAAATTAAACACTAGAAAGAGAACAAGTGGTCTCTCTATGCCACTAAGGTTTCTCCAGAAGGATCTATAACTTTTCATCAGATGCTTGCAACCAGACACATCTTGCTGTCATAAGTCCTCTCTCAAGGCCTCATGAGGGACATTTGTACCACTTCACCTTAACAGAGTAAAATGGAAAACAGCATGAATTCCACAAGATTCAGAATGTTTTGGTGATCAGATTCTTGTCACGCATAAAAGTATTTTAAATCAGCTAATCCACTGAGTGCAGAGGACTATTTGCTGAACTAAACCTATGAGAATAACTTTGTTGAGGCCATTTATACGGAAAAAGACCAGGAATTAATGTGTATTCACAATTTTTGCTGTTGTTTGGGCCAGCAGTCATGTAACTGACCTTACAACATTTGACCAAATAATGGGCTTATGAGTGCTTAAATTTTGGAACATGAATCCAAAGTTTGAGAGGAAACAGTTTCAGTAAGACCTGATTCAGGATATGAGTCTTTACAAGCTTGTGGAAATGTCTATGCATTTAGAAATCAAAAGGTAATCACAGGATTCAGTATAAGTTTCAAAACCAATTAAAAATAATTCAAAATTTGCCACAATCTAGAGATGTTACTGCATAATGCATTAACATTTGGCACTGAAAGGGTTGCAAAACCCTATTTTCTGATTAATAACCTGTAAATGAGTCCTTGTATTGACATGAGTGTTATAAATCCCTGTGTTATTTTGAGCAGAGTATATTTTGTCATTCAGTGCTCTCCAGAAGGAAAACCAATTTTTTTTTAAGACAGGACTGCAATTCCACAACACATAATTTAACTTCAATAGTGGTCACAGGACTTTGCTAATGGGAGACAGCTTTCATGATTTCAAATGTTTTTCCAGGTGAATTGAACCATTCAATAGGAAATTTTGCATTTGTTTTCTTCGTTTTGCTGGGCTTCTCTGACAAGAAAATGGCACTACTGCCAGAGTAGAAGTTAGCATCTGGAAAACAGAACAAAAAAGAGAAAAAAATGCTTCAGGTCAGGTCAAGAGTCCTATTCTTATGAAAACAGAATCAAAATAGACCTCCACCACAGAGGAGCATCGTGATTTACATTTTTTAAGCTACTGCCACACCTAGATAAAGAATGGGGAAATTACTGGGTTTATTGTCTCTGTAGCAGACCTAGATTAAACACTTTCCCAACAGAACTGGATTTCAAATCTAACCACAAGGCAAGAGGATGGTCTTCGTTGAGCAAAACAAGACCTTTTGGAGGGGGGTTTTGATTAGTTCTTATGAGGTCTTCAAAGACAAAAGGAGTTAAAACGTGGCACTTTGTTCTTGGCAATGCTCTGCAGGGGCAGAGGGCTGACCTTGGCCTGTTCCCCTCTGGGTAAAATGAAGCCTTTTCTCTTTTCCATTCTCCCTTGGGCCAGCACCCATGTTACTTACAGAAAATAAAAAGCCATGAAGAAATTGAGAGGAAAGCAGATTAGTTACTTTTGAAAAATGCCTTGTGTTTCCAGTTCATCTTTAGGAATTTAAGTCTATATCTGCATATTCCAAGACTGAATCCTCTCTAAAATATTTAAATAGATGAATCACATTAATAAGCAGGAAATACAGAGAAAAATACAGCTTAGGAGCTATGACAAGAGATTTAAAGTGTATTTTTGACTCTTTTCTACTTCCACAGGGCTGATGCTCAGGCTCAGCAATATGAAACAAGTGAACCTAATGATAATAATAACATTCATAGATTCTCCTTTAGCTTCCCACAGATTAGAAATGGAAAAAATAAACCAATAAAAAATAAAGTAACCCAAGATGGGTTTATAAACTACTTGCTTGTATTGAGAGATGTGTCATGGAACTTGGCAAATTTTCTCAGGTCACAGACTTTGCTACCACAGTGCAATGTGAGCATTTACCCAACTGAAGTAAAAATAATCATTTCCTATCATTTAATCATGAAATGTTCCTAAACAGAGCACAGATAACTCCCCCAACATAGTACAGACCAAGTCTTGTAAATGGGATTTGTTAAACACATGTGGTAAGAAGACAGACTACTCAGTGGGTTTTAAGTTGAATTTGCATTTCCTCAGGGTAGCTTCAGATTATGCCTTTCACTTCCATAAACTGAATGGCGGGAGGACTGGCAGATGTTCTCCAGGCCAATAGAAGAAAGTATTTTCCTGACAGCATCATCCTTAATTTAGAGCTCTGCTTATCTAGTTTCTAAACAGAGAGGAAATCTACCTGAAATATTTTGTAGTTCTAGCTACTGTTCTAATTAACCTCTTTGGGATGCTGAAAGTAAACTTCCCTATGCTCTTTGGAGGACAGCATTGTCTCTGAGACTCTTTCCCACAATGAGAAGCCAGTAATCATTAGTGTAATCTCCTCACTGTGATTTAAAGAAAGCTTGAGTTTGCAACTGGTTGCAAGCCATAGACAAGGGGAAGGCTGGAAAAGTTCATCTAGACTTTAATTACAGCTGAAACACTGCTAGCATTTAGAAGACATTTAACAGCAAGATTAGCAGATGAGTATTCCTGCGGGGTTTTGTTCATTTTTTATTTTTAACAATTATAAAGTGTTTCAAAAGCAGCAAGATAAGTTTGGCCTGCATGTAATGCAATGATAGCTCTGTTAATCATCCAGAAATCATCTGCTTGGGTCAGTGTAATAAATAACAGGCAAACTACCCAGCCAGTTCTTGGAAGCAGAGCCTCTGCTTTGGAACAGTGTGAAACCACAAATACTATCCATGTGCAAACAAATGTGACTTACAGTTTATCATTTATATTCCTGCTGCCCTGAAAATGTCTTTCTTCTTCCTGGATCATTAGCTTGCCTGAAAAAAATAGAATCAGACACATATTAGAAGAGGTCGATAGAGGAGAAGCAAATGACAAAAATTAAACAAAACAATAGGCTGTGTTATGTTTCCATGGAAAGGCAGCAAAGAAAAAAAAAAGTCCAAAAAAAGAATGATGAAAGGATTAAGCAGAACATAACCAATATTTCAGTAAATGGTGGCAGGTTTCTCTTCCCTTTGCAAATATTTGTCATGTGTCAATAGTTACTGGTCTTACCATGAGCAAGCTGGGCAGAGCTTTACTACAGAATCACAGAATCACAGAATCACATAATCACAGAATCAAAGAATCACAGAATCACAGAATCACAGAATCACAGACACAGAATCACAGAATCAGCTAGGTTGGAAAAGAACTTGGAGATCACCAAGTCCAGTCTATGGGTTAACACCACCTTATCAACTAAACCATGACACTGGGTGCCACATCCACTCTGTTTTTAACTACCTCCAGGGATGGTGATTCCACCACCTCTCTGGGCAGCCCAACTACTCTTTCTGTGAAGAATTTTTTTTTCTAATGTCTGATCTAAACTTCCTCTGGCACAGTGTAAGGCTGTGTCCTCTTGTCCTGTTATTGGTTGCTTAGGAGAAGAGGCTGACCCCTACCAAGCTGCACCTTCCTTTCAGGGAGCTGTAGAGAGTGATGAGGTCACCCCTGAGCCTCCTTTTCTCCAGGCTGAACAGCCCCAGCTCCCTCAGCCATTCCTCACAGGGTTTGTGTTCCCAGCCCCTCTCCAGACTCGTTGCCTCCTCTGGATGTGCTCAAGCGTCCCAAAGTCCTTCCCAAGCTGAGGGGCCAGAACTGGGCCCAGCACTCAGGGTGAGGCCTCACCAGTGCCAGGTACAGGGGAAGAATGACCTCCCTGCTCCTGCTGCCCACACCATTCCTGATCCAGGCCAGGGGCCATTGGCCTTTCTGGCCACCAGGGCACTCTGCTGGCTCATGTTCAGCTGCTGTCACCAGCACCCCCAGGTCCCTTTCTGCCTGGGCACTGTCCCCCATATTCAAGGCATCTCCTCACTCCTCTTTACACATCAATGTATCTATTTTACAAGTTAGTTTGAAGACCACTTTTTTTCCGTTTCTCAAAGCCTCCTCCATGTGCTCAGAATTACATTAACCCAAGAGAAAAAATGGTTCTGGTCCACTTACATGAGTGACAGACTATTATAGATGTAATTATACCCTGAGTCAGCATTTGCAGCATATTATCCCTCACAGCTCCAAAGCTTCTCAAATCTGACAGCTCTTCCAAGGAGATGTTGAGCTTGCCATTATCTTTAGAGACATGGCTGAGTGAGAAGAGCTAAGTGGATGCTGGTGTTTATATGGAAACCTTGGCAAACAGAATCCAAGGCAGATTTTCAGTATTATTCTGGTAATTGCAGAAGTGATAAATAGTGGGTAATTGGGAACATAATACTAGTGGGCAAACAGAACAGACAACTGTTGAGCATGTTATGGTGCCAGGAAAAAGTGAAAATAGGACCTGAAATGACAACATTTACTTTATGGTAGATGTTCAAGGAATAGGTATCTTCTATCCACTCTGATTACATGTGGAAATCCATTTAAGCAGTGTGCTGCTCTGGTTTAGTATGTGCCATTTTCACACATTTGCATTTTGAAGATGCAAAGCAGAGTTTGCTTTTTTTCCACATGCAATCAGTTTTGGGGGCTATTTTTACCAAGTATTAAAGCCATAAAATAAACATGATTCTAAATATTTGTGAATTATTTTCTTTTTTCCCATGCTGCATTTTTATCCATTGTTTTACAATTTATTTTCATTCTGCTGGCTCCTATTCAGAAAAGGATGATAAATAACAGATATCATACAGATTGTGATTTTCTGCATTTTACTTTTTTTTCAGAAATAACATTGGAAATAAAGATACACTTTCTTTTAGAAATTTAAATTAAAATAGAGAAAAAGCCAATGCGAGTTTGTAGAGGGGTGATGCCTATTTCTTGTGGGCTGTTTTCAAAAGGTTGAAAGTGGTGGATTTCATCTGCTGTTCTGATAACAACACAAAGATTTGTACTGAAAAAGAGCAAATTAGAAGATCAGGAAATAGGTCATAACCATGGGAACTATGTGTAGCATTAGTCAAAAAAGCAGTTGCAAAATTTCTCTGATGTAGCATTTGCAAGGGCTGTAGCTCCAGCCTGGAGCCAAGGACCAGCCCCTGGTAAATGGCCACAACTACACTGAAGTCAGAAATGTCTCCTCAGTTTACACAGGCTGGCCTTTTGTTTAGAAAATCTTAAAAAATACATACTCTTTAATTAAAATTACCTAAACACATAGGTCTGGAAAGCGCTTTACAGAGAAGCTGAATATTAATCTCTGATCCATGAAAAGCTTTCCCCAAGACTAAACCAAACAGCTGCTCTTAAACATTCGTTGTTGAACGTGCCTCTAGCAGATAGCAGTATAAATTAACTCATGTTCTAGGTGCTATATTTGAATTTATAAAAGCTCTAACTAAACCACAAATTCTTCACTGGGCACAGTACCATGCTTAGCAATTGCTGTATGAACTAATTATCAGAATAATTTCATCCAGCTGTTCATCTCAGCAGAGCAGGCTTAGGGCTCCAGGATTTTGTCACTGCAGAGTGAGAAAGTGTTTTCTGGTGTAGCCGAGGATGTTATTCCTTCTCAGTGCTGTGGGATTCTCAGGAAATCATGTTTTTGTTACATCTGGGACTGATGCTGATGTGTCTGGTTTCTGTTAAATGCAATCTTTTATTCTATCAAAATGCAGCCACAGCCACATCCATTAGGGAAGGCACAGTTTCCCTGTTTCCCCACTGCAGTGCTGGGACTGCTGACCACCCCTCCAGATTTGTGTGTGTCTGGTCACACCCTGCCTCCTGCTGGGACGTGCTGTGGGAAGTGACCTTGTCCTCTGTACCTGCTCTGGGTTGCGTTGTAGATTACCTAAACGTTAGAAGAAAGTGGAGGTGAATAAGCTTTTGGTGTTAGATAAGCCTTGAGACACTATCAAAAATCTGCATTGCAGGCTTTATAGTCTGTATTAAGTGTGAACAGGTGGCAGACAGCACCTACACTGCCCATTAGTCACCTTTGTCAATGTCTTATCTTAGAGCATTGCGCTCTTTTGGTGAATTACGTCCAAACAGGTCAACATTTTTACCTGTCTTCTTGTAGCTGAGATTCTCTAATAAATCATTTGCTGAATATTTGTCAGTGTGTGTATGTATGGCTTACATACAAACAGAGGATTTTATGTTGCTTACTGATTATTGGAAAAAAGTTGTTTTAAAATCACTGCCAATAGTGCCTATGCACCTTGTGATTCATATATGGCCAGAGCCCAATGCACATGGCTGTACCACAGCCATAGCAGGATGCCAGGGTTGCTAGTCAAGAGCATTTACTTAGCAGGAGATGGGGAAGGAGAAGTGGGGTTGTTTCTGAAAGATGCTGCCAAGAAATCTCAGCAGACATGAGCTCTATGTGCAGCACCTTGAGAAAGTAATTCAGCCTCTCAGATCCATGGCAAGGAAGCTACAAATGGCTCACTCATTTATCTTTGTGGAACTATTAACTTTGGATTTTTTAAATAAAACTACTTTGACAAGATCATCCAAAAGATCCACAATTCTTTACCCCAGTATTTTCCTTATATTTGCAGAAGAGCAAAAAGCAATCCCACACACTAGTGAAAACACAGATTACACAACATCTGATAAATGGAATATGACTATTTTGCAGTTTTTCCCGGAATTCAAACCTATGTGAAACAAATGAAGAAGTAGCTGGAAACCCTTATAGAAAAAAACAGAATTCAGAGAGAACAGCTCCCAGCAGTATCACTGAGCACTCAGGATTTTGCACTCCTTCAATTAATGAACTAGTCCTGGGGTAAAACAACTGGTTGTTTCACAACATTTTAAAAGAATTTCTGATTTTAATCTAGATGGATAGCACATTTTATTACTACTGCTCTGATGGGCAGGACAAGGATTCTTTTTTTAAATGGTTTTCATAATCTGTGTTAGCCTATTTTTTACTCTAATCCCAAAAGTCAAAAGGGCATCCACAAAGCTGCATTACCCTCTTTTTCCTCTCCAAAAGAGAGGAAAATTTTTTTCACTCAAAATCTTAGATCCTCCTATCCCTGCACAGTGATCTGATGGATGGCCCTTTGCACCAAGACAGGAGTGGAAGTAACAGAAGACAGCCCTGAGGCACACAGATACCTGAGCATGTAGTTGGGGTGAATGGCCTACATTCACTGATTTTACCCTGCTGAGCTACACATCTTTTGAAATACCTTCAGGCATAGCAACTCTACCAGTTCCCTGGGCAGCCTGTTCCAGTGCTTCACCAACTTTTCAGTGATGAAATTTTGCCTAATACCAAATCTAGACCTCCCCAGGTGCAACTTGAGGTCATTTCTTCTTGTCCTATCACTGACTTCTTGGGAGGAGAAATGGACACCCACCTTGATGCCTTGGAATGGCTGCCTAGAACAGAGGCTAGACAGAGTTAGGAGGATAGAGTGGTTATTTATTGAAGTCCTTCAAAAGATACACTTTGGACAGGCAAAAGCCTTGCAGAGGCTACACCCAAAATGTTTGGTGGTCATGAGTTTTTTAGAAAGGTGTAAGTTTGGCATATTTGCATATCAGGTGTTAATCCTCCAATAACAGATTCAGGTAATGAAGTCACATTTCCCCAGTTTGCCCCTCCCCAATTCACTTTTGTTTATACTTTTCAGGGCCTAAGGCTGTGATGGTGACCTTGGTTCTCAGGCCTGGAAGGATTATTTTCTCTGACCAAAATGTGAAGAGAGCTTACTAACACTCCATGGAATTCAGAGTTATACCCTAATGCAGTACAGGACCTGAAAAATATAAGAGCTAAAATCTTAAGGCATCAACCTTGACACAACCTCCTTTCAGGAGTCCTCCTTGGTTTGGTTTAACAAAAAAAATGGCAGTGAGAAGAGCTGTAGGCTGAATCCATGCCAAGTAAGAAAAGCAGGAACAGAGAGGTAGTTTTGCTGAGAGACTAGTGGCAGGTCAGTGAGCCAGGTGGATAAATACTGATATGACAAGGTAAATACTGGTATGACAAGGTATACAACCTGAGGGGGAAAAGCAGGGTGGAGGAAGATGGCAGCTCATCAGCACAAAGATCAGCAGAGGATAGCTTTTCCCCCAGGGCTGACATCTGTGCTGCCAGCAAAGGTGTGCAGGATTTCTCACTAGAGACAGTGAGACATGCCAGTGCTCAGCCTAGTAAGTTGTAAGCCTTTGGCTTCTGCTGTGTGCATTAGCCAACAGATAAATGCCCTCTTTTCTTAAGTGGGAATGTCCCTCTAAGTGTCTGCTCACAGCAGCAGGTGATGAGCCAGATGTGACTGCTGGGAGAAATTCATCACCCTGCTGCCTGAGGCTGTGGGGGCTCCAGCTATCCAGCTGGAGGCAAGCCCAGGGCACCAGGGGCCAGTCACAGCTTTCTTCCCCACTCAGTGACAGGAGTTCACTGCTGTCTTGATCTGAGGTGCTTTCTGTAGCTGGCCCTGAAGCAAGTCTGCCTTCTGCCACATGTTCTAGTGATGGCAATTCAGTCCCTAGCACGAGTCCAGCCCACTACACAGAAATAAGGCCTTAAAGAGAGGTAGAAGAGCACAGGCCTGGTTGTGATATTTCCTACTGATTTGTGCCCTGCTGTGTCCGTAGCCCTCCTGAAGCAGGCATTGGGAGACACAGCAGATATTTTTCCAGAGGTTACAGCAGTGCAACTTTAGCCCTTCCTGAGCCTGCGAAGCCAGACCAGGGTCTGGTTGTGATCAACATCCAAAAGTTCACTGCAAGGTGTCTTCTATACATTGAGCTTCTTGTAACCCAAATCCTGAGCCAGCTTAGGCACTTTCACACTAACACAACAGGAAATTATGCTCAAGGTGTTGCACAGATGAGAAATACTAGATCAACAATGACCTGTCTGTTTCTGCTGTTTCTTTGCTTGGACAGCAAACCCTTATCTCCTCTCCCTCTCATGTCTCAAACCAGGCAGACAACCCCCTGGTTTCACCATTTCAGACTCCAAACTCATCTCTCTTCCCCGGGGATGCCTTGCACCCACCATGGCTCAAACAACTAGCCTGAACTTACAGGGTCTCCTTCAGTTTGCGCACAGCCCTTTAAAGAGAAAAAAGGTGGACAAAATGTTTAAGACGCAACCTTGAGAAAAGATTTCTTAGTTATATGCTTTCTAAAGAAATGTTTTCATTGGATTTTCAAATTAATCTTAAATTACTGTAAATAATGATTTTCAAGTCTGTAAACTCCACTATGCCCTTGGATATAGCATTATGGGCCCCATTAGTGGGTACCTGCCAGAAGACTCAGAAACACTTTCACAGGTAACCACTAGACAATTTTCTTTTGAGACATTTTTCTTCTGTTTTCTCTTTTACAAGGAATTAAACATTTTCTGTTGACCCAGAACTCAGTAAAACTGAGACCAGCCTCTGAGGATGATCAACTGCAAGAAACTAAGCGGCATATGTGGTGTAGTCAGCCTCTCTCAGCTGAGCTGGAGTAAGTGCACATGGTTTTCATCTTCTGATAATGTGAACTGAAATACCCTTGCTGAAACCATTACAGAAGGTTACAGTGCACAAGTGAAGACAGTCAGTAAAATTGTTTTACTTCCATTGCAGTGGGATTAATTTCTACACAGGCAGCCTTTGTGCCTGGGCTTCAGGGCAGCCACTTGCAGCTGACAGTGGCAACTTCTGGGTGCTGAAAATGCTGACAAAGATCTTATATCCTCTTTTGAAACCTCCAGCCCTTTGCCTCAAATGAAAGCTCTGGTTTTAAAGTCTCTCCCATCCATTTTAGGACAGTGTGTAAGGCAGTCACACTCACAGAGAGGAATTGGATGCCTTTCTTCTCAACTTCAATCAGTGCTGGGTTTGAAATGGCCATAGGATTTTTAAAGACCTGGGCTACTGATATTCATGTTCTCTTACCTTTGTCCAGCTGAGCAAGCTGCATTTACTGTGATTTCCATGTGGCACAAGGAGTTGGATACTTCATTATAGCCTGAGCTTTAATTAATGCATTATGAGATACACCTTTCAGGAACTGGTTTCATTGAATTTTTTCTTTAGGCATCTAACTAAAGGAGCAACTAAGATATTACTCTCCAGATGGAAAATTATACTTACTTCTTGTTTCTTCAAATACCTATGAAATGTTCTAGCCTTGGTCTTTATGGCCAGGCAGCTCTATGGCATTGTATTCTTGTGTCTTGTTTGTGTTTAATGGTCCTTTGCCCACAGCCACCTCTTTTTTCCCACATATCCATTCATTTCTTGGATGGAAACCAACAGAACTCCTTTACATGAAATAAGGACATCTCTAATTTTATATGTAGCATTACTGTTTTATACATCAGCATTTGCATACACATGACCATGCATGGTATATGTGCTATATGTGCAATACAATATTATAAAATAGCAATACTCTGTATGATGTTACATATTTGTCTTTCTCAGAGCTGGAGAAGCTTTCTTCCTGTTGCCTGTAAAATTAGAGAAACTTGGTTCAAAAAGTCTTGTGATAGAGGGAGGAAGAGCAATTGCTTTTTCTTCACTGCTCCAGCTTTCATTCATACACTGGAAGAATAACCAGTATTTCTGGATTCTTGGCCAACCATAAGCTGGATATCAGTGCCCAAATGAGGAAGACTTTTTTTTTTCCCTGTGGAAGCTGAAAACCCTGGGTTTCATCCCCAGTGCATGATTAAATGATTTACTGTTTATCTTTTACAAATTTATTTATTTCCAACACAGTTTATTTAGACCAGTACCTCTAGTCCAGGAGCCATCTGTGACTCTAATGAAAGAGAAGTCAATTCCCAAAGAATAAATAGAAAAGGGCTCATCCACTACAAGTTTTTCAGTCACATCCATTTCACTTAAAGATTTAAATTGTAACCTGGTATTTGATCCATATTTCTATTAACTTACCCCTTCATCTTATATCAATAAAGCAATTGTTTTAACTAATGAAGATAATGGATTATGAGAAAAAAAAGGACAACCAGAAGAAAGCCATCTATATTAAATTTGCATAGAGACTATCAATTTGCTCAGTTGTGAAAACACAGGGTGTGTGTCACTGCAGAAAAAGTTAAAGGTTACCCAGAGAGAAAATATGTCTAGTAAGAGATGAATTTAATGGGTTATGTGTCCTTGATTCCTCCCTCTTATTGTTTCTTTGTCCTAAAACAAACTTGACAGTGTATCTTTGGATCATCAGGTTAATGAAAGTTATGTATATTGTGAAGGTTAAACAAGACCTCTGGTAAAGAAGTTTCACCAGAAAAGCCTGAAGCAATTTGAATTTTTCTTATGCTTCTGGTTCCTAATGCATCCACTAAAGAGGCAATTTGACAAACATAAAGCGCTCAGGGCTCTTTGTCCAGAGTTGTCAACTGTTTTTTGTTCAGTAAAAGCCCAGTGGAAAGAAAGGGCTTAACACAGTCATTTTGTTAACACAGAACTCAGAATTAATCACACGCATCTGTACCCAGTGGTGCTTTTAGCACTGTTCTTTGGAACTGTAAATCCCCCATACAGGGAATGTGCAACCGACACGTGGGAGCTCATCTGGCTGCCCCTACTGCTCCTGCTTTTAGAATCACCAGGGGAACACAATGTGAAAAGGTTTTAGAAACAAGCAACCAGATTATGTGAAGTATTCTTTCTCCTACTCTGTAATGAACTTCGTGTTTCTCAGTGCAAACATTATTTTTTAGGCATCTATTTTTAACCTAAATAGAATTGTCTACCAACATGAAAACCCTCAACTTGTGATCATTTAAATCAGTGGATTTACAGAATAATCAGTAAGAAGGAAATAACTCGGTGTTTTGTTTCCTGATTTTTTTTTTATCTTTGATGCTTCATTCTGTTCATGCAGAAAATAAGGATATTTAAGAGCTGGTCTATCAACTAAGACTGGTGGTTCATTAACTTTCTTCTCTTCCCATGGAAAATGCCAAATGCTGGCATGAAACTTTGTGACAGATAATTGTGGATTTCATTACTTTGTTTTCTTGTTGTGGGTCTTTTGGGGTTTGGTTGGTTGTTTGGTTGGTTTTTTGTGGAATAACCTACCCACAGGGAAATACCAGCTTACTTGCATACTTCAATGGCAACTATGGAAATGTTTAGAAACTTCCCAGGAGCCCAAGGCAAAATGGAAACTGTAGAGATTCTGTAGAAATTAAAGACAGCTGCAGGAAATGGACAAGCCTTGGAGATCCCTAGAGGAATTGCCTTATGGACTTATATTACTGGATTAGTTCCTTATTTCAAAGATGAAACATTACATTTAGGAACAATGATTTCCACACTATGACAATATGAACTCATTCTATGTGTAGGACCTTATAATTTTTGGTATTTTAAAATTATTTCGGTTTGCTGTTCTTTAACTTAAGTGCCTCTCAGCAACTAATAAACTAAAAATTATTATCCACCTCTGCTGACTCTCACAGATCAAGGATGAGCTCTGGATGTGGCACCTGGATCCCCATTTGATTGGCTTGGCTTTTCAAGAGAGAATTGGCTGCATTTTCAATCCAAGCCAAACCTTACCTCAGCAGTAAGATGTGGGATCCTGGGGAATGAACTCGCTTGTGAGGAGTCTGTAGTGCTTTCCAGGGGTTCTGGGCACTGAGATTTTCTTTGGAATGAAATTATCAAAAAAATCATCTAGTCTGTGGAGATTAAAGCCCATTATTATATAGGAATAAACTTGCACTAGTTAAAATTTTTTTCCAAAACTATCCAGCAGGATTTAAAGGACTGTTAGTCATTAAAAAAATCTCTGCTAGGAAAGAGAAGCAGCTGTCTTCTGATCATTACATTTATTGATCTTTTTCATAGAATTTAACATGTGAAAAAATTGACTGGACTTTTAAGAAAAAATACACTGGTGAGTCCAGTTGTCAATGTAATTTACAAAAACCCTTTAAACTGTTAAATGCATACATTTAAGAACAAAGTTTGACCTTGCTTCTTCTTGTATTACTAATAATTCATTTTCTTGTTTTCCAGAGGAAATGGATTTTGCAAGAGCAAATGGCTGAAACTTGCTTTCAGACCTTCTAGCTCCAGTATGGTAAGGGAAAGATGAGCTGATATCAAGTTGCACCAACAGATGGTAAAACCATTATATTTTTTAAATGCTGGTGAAAGTCACAGAGTGGAATTATAAGGGAGTCTATTCTACACAAGGAAAGAAGAGAAAAAAAGTGGTTTGATTTCTAGAGTTTCTCCTTGCAGAAACTTATTGAAGATACTTTGCTAGCAAGAACTATTCAGAAGATTGTGATTGTCTCTCAACATCAGATCTTTCCTATAGGCTCATTATAGCTACCTAAGAAGCATGCACCAGGATTTATTCTCATTGAAATGTGTCCTAATTTTTAGGGGTTTTTCCAATGCTATCCTTTTCTCTCTTTTGATTCCATGACTCTGATCATATTATACATTCTCCTAGTAGCTCCCCACAGTTGCAGGTCCTCTGTCTGTTTAATGAGCATTCTCATTCCCTGTTCTCCCATAGTTAATGATCACGGGCTGCACAGCATCCCCCTTCATTATCACTACAGAGTATACATCACATTTCCAGCCTGTTTTATGCCTCAGACCTTTGTAGGTCCATTTAGAAATATATTGCAAGACCTGCTTGTGAGAATGCTCTCTAAAACAACGTCAAAAGCCTTTTTACAGACACCACCCTGGTGTCTTCTGCTTGTCTTCCATTCACAGAGCTGCAGGAGGAAGTTTGGAAAGTCTGACATTATTTGTTCTTGCCAAGTCTGTGCCTGCTGTTCCTCAGCTCTGCCCTCAGCTCCCATCATTCTCCCTTCTGCTCTGACTCCTGTGCAGTTGCCCTCGCCCCTGCAGCTTTGCTTCCAGCACACTCAGGTCCTCCCCTCTGAAGACACTTTTTGCTGTCTATAGAACGCATTTATCATTTCCTTGATTTGTCATCTGCACAATTTGACTTGCATTTTATTTCTCCCCCATTTTTCCAAGTATTTAAATGTTTTTCTATCACTTGAGAAAACTTATGCATTCATTCTTTGCCCCTAACTATTTTCCATCTCTCTGACTGTTCCTTCAATTTCTCTGTCACTGTTGTCTATGTTTTCTCTTCTGCTTCTAATCCTTCAGACCACCCTCTGATGTCTTTCTCCTCTTCCAAGTACCCCCACAGCTAATTCTATCATCCTTAAAATCTATCCTTTAAATGCCATTCTTTCTAATTCAAAACAACAAACAAAAAACCTCTTTCACCTCATCTGCACCACATTATCCTCCACCACTGAAAACGAATAAACTTTTAAATATCTTTGTCACTTCTGAAAATGAAGAGGGAAGATTAATCACTTTTACTATGTAATTGGGGACCCATGTGCACTGTGGTAATCCAGGATTAGCTTCTTGGGGTTTTTTTTAAAGCATGCATTACCATATTCCTATTTGCTAGTTTGACAGATCACAGCAACACAGCCATAACTTTTTACAAATCGCCAATAATCCCAAGGCTTCTGTCTTCTAAATAAGGCCATTCTGAGTTTCCAACTCTTATAAAGTAATTATGTTTTGTGCCTCATTTACAATGAAAATGGATGAATTCAGTCTAAAGAAATAGGCTTTTTCAAAGGAAATCAGATGGAGCGAAAGTAGTTTTGCAATCTGAGAATTCACACAAAGCAAGCAGCTGATCTTGCCTACACACACTGGGAATTTCTGTTAAAAGGAAAGGTCTAATTACACTTTGCACTTTGGAACCAAATAATTCAGCTTTGTTGTAAACTGACATAACTTTTCTGAAACTGCTGATCTGGGGCATAATTTGCATCACTTGCCATCCTCTTACCTCCAATCCAAAATTATTAAAATATAAGAGAATTTTTGTTTTGTTTTTAGCATCAGAATTTGGGCATTTTCTTTTGCAGCATTGTGTCAGGGAAAAAGTTTAGAGAAACACCAGGCCAGGCAAACGAATGAAAATTGAATGACTTGTTTAATCCCATAAACTGTGGTAATAAACTCAGAGCAACAACATTTAGGCTTCAAAAGCATCATTAGAAGAATTTGCAAATGGTATATTTAAAATCTGACAAATGACCTAAAGAGGTAAATCTGCTTAAATCATATTCTTTTTAGTGAAATGTCATTCTCCCTATTCACAGCAATATTCTCCATTGGCATATCACAATTTCTTGTCACAGGCCAAAAAGCTCTTAAGTTAATGCTGACTGCATCAGTGATGCAGCTCATGGCTGGGGATGCAGGAGAGAGCTGTTGCTCCAAAAGGAAGGTTTCTCACAGGTAGGGCATACAGCTGGACTCCAGATTTTCTGCACAGGAAAGAGGGTAGGACCTACCTAGCCCCAGTCTTTTGACAGGGAAAACCTGTGAACGTCATCTGAGAAACGTGAGTAGTAAAACCTACCAGTGTATTCATGAAGGATGAAAAAGGGTAATTTTAGACAGGATAATTTATTCAATCTTATCCAACTCTATATTAATAACTGATAACTATTTTAAATGCCTTTTTTTTTTTACAGTCCCACTGAAGTGTGACCTTTCTACCACTCGGTAGTCCAGACTAACTCCTTCTGAATTCAACTCTTTTCAGTCTCATCATCTTTTATTTAAAACAGACTTCAACAACTTTTATGCTGTAATTATGACTTTAGAAGTTTCTGATTCTGTACAAGGACTTTAAGTGGCTCCTTCAAGTAGCTTCATACTTGGCAAGCAGTGCTTTATTCCGGACAATATTTCTAATGTTCATGGATTAATTATGTTTGGAAAAGATCTCCAAGATCATCAAGTCTGACTATTGACACAGCCCTGCCATATTCACTAAGTCATATCTACAAGTACCACACCCACACATCTTTTGAAGGCTTCTAAGGATGATGATTCCACCCCTTCCCTGGGAAGCCTTGATCTTGTCTGTGGTTTTTTGCTTGTCCTTTTTTCCTTTGTCTTACTGCCATGGAAATGTTACCCCATGACCCACCCCCTTTCTAGTAACCGGCAGCATGAACTTAAATCTCCTGATGATTGGGGCTTCTCCTTACTCTTGGGTTCCTCTCCCTACACTTGAGCTCTTCACCAAACACAGACTTCCATTCTGTGCTGATTCTTGTGTCTCAATTTAAAGCAGCCTGAGTGGCAGAGTCAGCCTGTTCCTGCAACCAGGCTGCTTCTGAGCTGACTGAAAAGCAATCAGGAGTACATTGTCTGGAAAAGTCCATGCTTTAAATGTCTTCTTGGTCCTTTGCAGTCATATCATCAAACAGCTGCACAGCATTAACACAAGTGCGTTATGAGAGTTTATATTCTGATGAAAAGAAAAATTCAGTTTCATATCCGTCTGCCAGAATTGTCAGTGATGAATGACAAAGAATAGGGAAAAATAGAGAATACAAAGGACAAAGAGAGAATCTGCTTCTCTCTGTGTTTACAACGGGACCAATCAATTATCCCATGGCAAGGCTCACTCCACCTGCACAGGATGGACTTGTCTGGCAGTGCACCCACTGCCTTGGGACAGGGCTCCTCAAGGAAGGGCCTGCTCTGCTTTCAAGCCCTGTGCACAATTTAAATTCCAGTATCACATATAAGCCTCTCAGGCAGATCTACTAAAAAGAACAGTGCACTTGCTGAAATGAAAAACATTTCTGTATCTGTTCAGATGCTAGATTCCCAAAGAGGCAACATGTTCCTTAAGTTTCCCAATTTCAAATGAGGAAACTTTTGGAATGAAATCTCCTAGTTTCCAAAAGTTCCATAGCCTCAAAGTCCACATGTGCTTTGGCCATGCCCAGAACCTCTCAATAATTCTGAGCAATCAGGCATTTAGGTAATCCCAAAGTTTTGAAAATATCCAGAAACTTTTCTAAAGCTGGATTTAGAAGTCCTGCTCTGACAACCCTGACCTGGCCTGGATTTGTGCAGTGCTCTGCTGTAGAGATGAGATGGCAACACTGCAGGATGGGAGGTGAAAGAGAAATTATCTGCCAGGGCATCTCAACCCAGCTTTTCTAATTGATAGTCCTAATTCACCAGGTTAAAAGATAGACTGGTTTTGTGACCTGGCTTGTGGGAGGAGTGCTTGGATGAATGGGGAAAAGCAAATATGCATCATGTATATGACTAACAAAAGGGTAAAGTGAGAAGGAGACAATTATTTTTCACCCTCATGGTTCATCTGGGACCAAGGGCATCTGCTCTTCAGGAGTCGCTACTCCTAAGAATATATACACAATCTGTTTCAAGATCTTATGTTCTGGCTTGTAAAAAATGTGTTTTTAAACCCAAGAAGTGTTGGACTACACATTGAATGTGCACTTAAAATTGCTGCATTTGGGATGTGATCATTTTTAAAGAAGATAACATCTGTTTGAAAGCTGAACAAAAATTGAGCTCATGCATTTTCGGGAACGTATTAAATAACATAAGACAGATTGTCCTTCTTTCATATAAAACTTTTTTTTTCTTTAGGAGGAAAACTACAAGCACTACACAAAATTAAGTCAAAGGCTGCTAAAACTTTCACTCTACAAACAGTTTTTGCCAGTAATTTCTGGATCAAGCTGGTAATATTCCTGGCGTTTGCCCACTGAAGAAATAATAATAACAATAACAATAATAATAACATTTAACAATATATAACCCTGTCTCTGCAGGCTTCTTTTGCTTTAGCAGTGATAGACTGCACACACAGCTAGATACAACAGGATTTCAGCCTTCTCTCTACAGTATATTTTAAAACTGGAAGGTGTTTTCATATCTGTACATCAATTGAGTTCTGCAGGTCTGATCTTAAGAAGGGGAAACAATGAGAGTTTCTGCATGGTTATTGCAGCTGGTATGTGAGAATCAAAAGGTCTTTCTTTTTGCCTTAGATACTTCAGGCTTAAAAGGATTCCATTGTAAATAATGTGCAATAAGTGGCTTATGATCCATAATAAACATACTAATTTGTATCTGTAAATCAAACACAGTGTGTGTGCACATTTTCCTTCCCTGAAGGGAGAAAGAGATACCTTTGAAGCCCCCTTTTTGAAAAGGGATGTCCCAGTCATGTCATTCAAGTGTTTAGATATTTTTGTCCAATTGCATATACAGAAATACATAAATATTCACTTACATATAAAACTATTAAAAAGCCTTTCAGCCAGAGTGAGAAATTAGTTTCTCCTGATAAGCATGTGATGTTATATTTGGTATATTATAATGTAACATAATAAGTGTTAGTGAAACACATAAGTGAAGACAAAAGTGGGTGAGACTCCTATTTACATGGTACTCTTGATACCTTTAGCACTCTGAACTGAAAAATCTCAAAAAACCCAAACCAGTCCCAGTAGAAGGGAGTCTCAGGTGTGACCCAGAGGAGCCTTAGGCTCAGGATACAGAAAGTAGATACAGAACTGTTCTGTCAAGGCTGCACTGCCAGCCAGGACTCTCTTGCTGCCCCCTCCATAGACAACATGCACATAAGCAAGTTAGGCACATTGAGTCTCCTGGAGGACTGAGAGTCCTCTTTCTCTCCCCATTGACAAAATAGAGAATTTACACATTGTCCACCAGAAAACTAAGAGCAGGAGAAAATTAGTTACTTGAGTTTGTGGGTGGGTCTCACTAAAAGGAGGCAGCAGTAGCAGAGATGCATTTTCCTGCAAAATGAAGGAACAGAATAGCTGTGGCTTTATGCTACCAAGATCTTCCTTCAGTGACTCAAAGACTGTTTATCTGTCTTGCTAATGCTTTCTTTCTTTTTTATGCTTATTTTTTAAATGTAGATCTGTAGTATTTGTACCCAGAATGTTTTCATACATTCATCTGTCTGCCTGTAGATGCTTTTCTTTCTCCTAGGTCAGTTTGCACTGAGATATCAGTATTTCACTATTCCTCAACTTTCTTCCTCATTTGTCACAGGGGCCTCTAACACTGATGTGCCCAGCAGTGAGGAGGCAGAATGGTGATTGCAAGCTAAAAGCCTGCTGAGGACTTCTTAGCTCAGCTGGGACCCACAGCTTCAAGCGCTGGTGAGAAATGTGGGGAGCAGGAGCTGTTTGAAGAGGGGCAATGACATGCCTTTGAGTTTTGTGATAAATGGCATTATTGAGATGGACTCTTAAGGTCCAGGTCAAGCACTAAAGCAAGGAATAGGTAAAGGAGACAAGTGAAGAAGAGAAAAAAAACCCCAAAAACTGCTACAGCCAGGCCCAAATAATAAAGCTTCTGGTAATCTCCACCCTTGAACATGCTTCAAAGCTGGAGAAATTCATCATACTCATGCAGTAGCATAATTCTTCTTCATATTGTATAATAAATGCTGTCAGCTGCATAAAGTGACCACATTTGCAACCCTCAGGGAGAACTGGACTACTTTCTCATCACAAAACATAGATATTTATTGGACAAAAAAAAATTATGGGACTTGAATGTATTTATTTTAATTTGTTAAGTGTTATTTTGTGGACTTGAAGGGATTTCCTATATAAAAGTATTAATCAGTGGGAACCTCTTTTTTTTCTGAGAAGTACTTTGCACTGCCAAAAACATTTGCTAACAACATGTACAAGCAAATGCAACAGCAACTTTTCCTTTTCTGTCAAACTCAAGTTCCTCATGCCCTTTTCCTTTGCCAATATGATTCACAAGAGCTAGCCAAAAGACTGAGTTTTTTCAACTTATTTAGTTCAATAAATTTCTAGTTGTATGTTCTCATTGTGGACCACAGGTACTGCAGTTTGTGTTTGACAAGCATTAGGTTATGGTTTTTTCTGGGGTAAAACCCTAGGAACACTCAAGTGCTTGGGAATGGCAGTAGAATCAGGCATGCAAGAGCAATGTCCAGCATTGTTCAGGCTGTGCAGAGCAGCAAAAGGTTGGTTTACTGTGAGCCTGCCAATACTGTGAATATCTGAAATGGTCAAACCTTCAACTCGGATGCAGAAGAAAGCAAATAAAACCCCCTCCCCTGAATTATGTGTTCTGTCCCTCTACATTTAAGTCCTTTCTAGCCAAAGGACCTAAGCTATCCACTGCATAAAATTTTAGGCTTTGCCTTGTTTGCTTTGCCGTAACTCTTTAATGGCAGTTTTCTATTATCCAAGTTCTGAAGGATCCTGAAGCACTTCACCAATCATAATACAAATTATTAACTGGCAACCTCTGTTAAGCACCCAGGGGCAGCTGTGCCTAAGGCTCTTCACTGCTCCTTTTTACCCATTAAATCTATTTTGACCTGACAGTTGGGTTTTTTTTCAATTATTATCTTCTGAGTCTTAGTATAAAAATACTCTAGACAGTAACGTTCAGACTGACAAAAATTCAATCTTTAAACATGTTATTAATATGAACCACGGTAATACCTTATCTTGAAACACTCAGTTGGAATTAAAAGTACTTACCTGCTATTATAAAATAGTTCTCCCATTACATCTGTAGATATATTTCCCAGGGGAGAGATAAGGGAGAAGAAATGTCAAAACATCTATTCCCACATGTTTTAAAACTTTTGTGTTTGCCTTATTATATTCACAACAGACTTTTTCTTGTTTTTCTCACACCTGCCTCTGCAATAATCCCATACTCAAAAGACAAAGGATAATTCAGCCCATCTTTTATTTCAGATTCTGCTATGCCTATGTTACAGAGCAGGTATGGAACTTTCACAAGTTTCACCCCTGTAATTTTCCTAGTAGTGACTTTTAAGTTCAAGACAACTCAATAGCTCTGTAGTTCCTGTCCATATAAAGTTTTTACTACTTTTCACTATTTATTACTCACTCAGAACTCACCATTTTCAATCAGAACTCTTTACTTCTCATTGCCCTTTTCAGAACAGCTCCGAATTCCTGAATGTCTACTGTACTGCTCCTACTCTTTCATACTAGTTACTTATTCCATTATCAAATACTGCCATTTTCCCAAGTGACCACTCCATTTGGATACATGATACAATTATTTTCTAAATGCCTGACAATAGTATCACAAATCTCAGCAAGGAGACCACATAAATTTATGTCTTAAAAGAGAGAAATTATCAAATTACATAATGTGGTAGAGATATAAAGGGAGATAATTTATGAATCTTCCTAGGCTGTGAGCACAAAGAAAGGTAGCCTGGAACTGGTTGGGTGTTATAGGCCACTCTTTAACAAAGTATGAAAACTCACATCATCTTAGACACAAAAAACCACACAAAAAACATTTTATCCTTAGATAATTGCATTTATAGCAAAAGCATATATCTAACTATCTAAAAAATACCAAGGGCTATCAGTCCCAAAAAAAGAATTTGCACATTGATTTGAAAATGTATCTTCTTACAGCACACTCTGGACCCAGTTCTCTTGAAGGGAATGTCTGCATAAGACATTTATTGGAATCTGAGTCATTACAAGTCCATTATTAAGAATTAAAAAATAATATTAAAAAATCCTTGTGGCAGAACTGGTACAGGAAGCCTGAACTTCAGTAACCAGAGGCTAAATATGCACTATGCAATAGAAAAGTACTCAGAGGAAACTGGGAAAAGTTTTGATTTAGGAACCTGTAAAAAAGAAGAGAGACAAATATTTTCATCTGCAGGCCTCAGCTTAGTTTTTTCTACCAGCTGATTTAGCTTAGGGTTGCTTTAAATTCTGCACCTCCCCCCACCTTTTTTTTTTGCCTCGCTTAATACTTACTTTTGGCATAGCAATTTAGGTGTCCATCAAAGCATTGTGAATTCTTGGTGCCAGACAGCTAACATTTCAGAGCTGCAGCACTGAATATTTCATTGGATTTTTGATTCTTTTCCCAAGAGAAATCATAGTTATAGGATGCTGTGACCTGGAGCCCCATAATTAGTCCTCCTGCAGTCATCAGCTTCTCTTATACAAAAATGTGACCTAACCAGACTCTGCTCCTGAGCCTTTATCATCCACTTTGATTCCATGACCCTACTGTTCTCTGTGATGCATCCTAGACTCCATAACTTGCCTTGGCTGTGTGCCAGACCAAGAAAAATGGTGATTACCACATTTTACATAGTTTCATGACCTCTTGGAGGGTAACAGCAAATTGCCAGTGCAGCTGTCAGCTGGGAGGTTTGTGTCTGGCTGAACACAAATGTCAATAATAATCAGCATCTGTTGTGGGTCTCACACTGCTGGGCACATCTTCAAGTGTCCAGAGTAGCTCCAAGTGAAGACACTTATTTAGCTGCCTAAATATGGATCAGGAATGCACATTTATTTGCTGTTGTTGATCATATGCATGAGAAGTGATGCATGTCCATACCCATCCCAACCACCTTGGACTGGGGATGACTAAAACATGGACAGGAAGAGGAAATGTTTCTATTAAAATGATTGAGTTTTAATGCATGCGAATAATGTGAATTAAATTCTTTTAATAAATAGTGAATTCCTACACTACACAATACTGAGTTATGTCTGAACCTTGTCCTGTTTCACAGAGTAAATGAAGTCTCCAGTAAGACCTTAAGGAACTAAATCTGATAATTATTCAATTTACATTAGAAATCTCATAACATTTCATGCAGTTTCAGACTAGAAGAAACTGTGATACAAGTAAATCTGAGTTCTTGTATAGTGCCTTTTGCTAAAGACTTGACCTACTGAGGATACTCCGAAATGACCACAATTGCAGAGAACCAACTAGGTCAGATCACCTTAAAAAACCTTGCAGACAGTCTGTATCCCACAGAAAAGACAGGGCAAAAAGCCAAAGTTACCTCCAGATTGAGATCTTGCACTTCAGATCATTCAGGAAGCAACCAACTTGTGTCTCCCAGGAAGTCTGGGTCACCATGCAGGCACAGCCCAGGTGACATCCCTTGCCCCCCAGCAAACTCACAGTCACAGAAAATATTTCATATCAATCCCTAGGTCATCACATTTTTAAAAATATACTGTAGTGATTTAGATTCGTTAATTTGAGTTTCTCGGTTAAGGCACAAATTAAATGCGGTGAGTTTAGAGTTAGTTAAACTTACCGGCGCACTTACTCATTCTTTTGCTGTGAGATATTATTTTAGGAGAAGGGTAAGAACAAGCTCAAACTTTAAGACTATGAAGAAAGCTTTATTGGCAAAATTAAAAGAATAGGAAAAGAAAAAAAAAATCAGAATGAAATTTTCAGAACACATTCCCTCTCCTGCCCAGCTACTTTGTTTTCTCACTTGACAAGATAAAAAACAAAACCTGGGATTTTAAATCAGT
The DNA here is from genome assembly GCA_013399455.1 of Anthoscopus minutus. Taxonomy (NCBI): domain Eukaryota; kingdom Metazoa; phylum Chordata; class Aves; order Passeriformes; family Paridae; genus Anthoscopus; species Anthoscopus minutus. The sequence goes on from VWYI01012242.1 coordinate 36,805, forward strand.
TATCACTTCTACAATACCCTTTTTTCAGTTTTCATAGTGTGAGGAGTTTTCTCTCACAACACCATGGAGAAATCTCCACAAGAACACAGTCTTCTCATGGCTCTGCATCTTTACAAACAGCAGCTGCCTGGTTTAGAAAAACTTCTGCTACTGTGAAAATCCTCCCATTTTCACAACTGGGTGAATGGGCCATGTTAACTTCTGGGGTGTTATTTTTTTAAGGATGCGTTGTTCAGAGGAAAGGCTCTCTTCACTGATACCTGCAATCATCTTCATTTCCAAGAACAGAGGTCTTTTCTCCCTGAGACACAGAGTCTTCTTCACTCTCATCTCCGTCTCTCTACTCAAGCTCCTCAGAGTGTCACTGCTTTTTCAACATCTGCTGCCTCTGGTCAGGTCTACATTTGAAATCTCCATCCCCTCATACTTGTTTTCTCTCATGAATTAAAGGAAATATTATTGTTTATTATAGTCCATCTCTATGGCATTACTAAAAGAGCTTTCAGTCTCAATACTAGAACATCTCCTCATTCTCTTTCCATCTGAAACTTAAATTCTTTCTTACTTGACTTTGGTGTCTTCATGTTGTCACTCTGTGCTTTTCTCTCACCCAAGGGAAGAATTGTGGCCTGCAGGTCTCATCTGTGCACTGGCAGGGTTAACATTTCACCCAGGCTGGCAGGTGCTGGTGGGCAGTGGCTGAAGGAGTCACGGTGATGGATTTCAGCAGTGCTGGGCTCCTCTCTCCCTCCCTGCCCAGCAGCCGCTGAGGGATAGAGCCACAATAAGAAAGAAAGGCTGGCCCAGCGGCCTGGAGCCCGGGGGGATCCCGGCTTGGCCCAGGCCAGGGAGGGCCGGGGGCAGGGCCTGGTGTTACCGAGATCTCAGCAGCTGGGACCTGGCCCAGCTCTGGCTGGAGGGGCTCCCTGGCCTCCCATCCCCGCCCGGGAGCCGCTGGGGTCGGCTCTGGCCTGGCCAGGCCCCACGAGCTGTGGCTGAGCAGGGCCGGCCCCACAGAGCTCCCGATACCTTCTGGAGCAGGAAGCCAAAGAGGCTTTTGGAACTGCCTGGGTTTTAAAATGTGGTGTTCACAGAAGCAGACCCAGCTTCTCAATAGTTTACAAAGCTGTCAGTTCTCAAAATTATACAGCTTTTCTATTCACTGAAAAAACTCCCAAGAGCCTCTCTCAAGAAAACTATTTATGTGAATAGTTTTCTTCCTTCTTCCTAAATATCAACTAATACCAATACCAACATCAAACTAACTTGTGTCTCTCAGAAAGTCTGCCACCATACAGGCACAGCCCAGGTGACACCCCTTGCCATCCAGCAAACTCACAGTCCCAGAAAACATTTTATATCAATCCCTAGGCTATCACATTTTTAAAAATGTACCAAGAATAGAACTCAAGTTATGGTGATCCACCATTAAAGCAAAGAAAGATTCCTGGAGAAATTCCCTCAGTCCTTCTGAGCTGCCATTTGCCCATGGAAGTCCAGGTAAGTCAGTATTCATCTCTTCAATCTCAGTATCTAGTGTCAAAGATGACAACATTACACCTGGATAAATGAAAGTAGGTTATTCTTTATACTCGGACTGATTCACTTTAACAGGACACAGTTCTTGCTCACTGTTCATTCCCAGGATTTATGGTTATGTAATAGATTTCTTAGACAAGGATTCCTGTGATATTTATAGTCGATTTTTCTTTTTTCTTTTTTTTTTTTTTGCCTCCCTTTTAGGCAAGTTTCAGAATTCCTCTAGTATTCAACCTCAGGATAGCCTTTCTTCCCTTCTCTTTCTCCTTTTGACAAGAACACTTCCTGAAATTTGTGGAAAACTGAGTATCTCATTCCTCCAGTCTCCTTAGAAAAATTTGTCTTCAACTCTTCTAAGCCTCAGACTCTCCTGAGTTTCCTCTTTCTGCTGCCTTAGACTTGCGATACAGTTTCAGATTCAGACTCCAGACCCATCACAGACTATGGAGGGTGAAGAAAATGACAAGACATTTGATACTTATGCGTGGCCTATATTTTTCAAGATACCTTAAAAATCAGTGTCCTGCCAATATTTTTTTTATCCTTAGATCTCAAACTCTGTTCCATTTCACCTTTTAAAATAACCTCGTTACTGTGCAGTTTTTAAATTACACATTTCAATGTTCAGCAAAAGATAAACATCTTCAGATTCATTTGCTTTCTGAGTCTTCAAATTTACTGTTATAGATTCTAAATGAAAGGAAAAAAATGTCTGTCACTGACTGTATCTGTGCATGTACCATCCTCTTTAATGCCCAAAGAATTTGTTATGATTTCTGCTATTCCTAAAACCACATAAATTAAAACAATAAGACAGCTAGAATAAAGTGTTACCAAATCCTAATCTCTATAAGTGATGTGAAATATTTTCCAGCAAATAAAAGTGGAAAGAACTAATGATCCAGAGCTTTTAGCCTATTTATGTGAAAGATTAAAATAAACCCAGATGCTAAGTCTTGATCAATAATAGAAATGTGTGATCTAGAAAATAGCCAAAAAGAGTGTATACATTGGTCTCCAGCCGAAAAATATGGACATTTTTAGTTAAATATTTTGCTGGGAGAAATTCACTCTGCAGTTTAGGGGGTTCTGTGTTAACTTCAAAGGAAATGTAGCTATTTCTGGTTGTTATTACAAGAAGCCATTCATAGACCTAGACCTCTTTGGAAAGAATGCTAAAAATTTCAAATGTCATAGGCCAGTATTGACATGAGCTTTGAAAAAGGATCACATTCAACACACTGAGTCAAGCGATCTCTTTCCAAGTAATGATTAATTCTCTTTATACAATGTAACTGTGCAAGGATAAGGACGCTCACCTTTTCATCAGAAAAAGGAGGAGGGTATACTTCATGATGAAGGTTTTTCACCATCTTTGGGAATCCTTTTTTGTCTGTGCAGGATATAGGAATACAGAATAGATGGTGCTTAAACCTTGGTTGCTTGTGACAGAGAACAAAAGCAGATTTCTCATCTTTTCACTTTATATTGCAAAAAAAAGAGTTACCCTTGCAGTGTTTCCTAGAATAGGGGCTTATTCTTATTCACAGAATCACAGAATCACTAGGTTGGAAGAGACCTCCAAGATTATCAAGTTCAACCCAGCTCTAACACCTCAACTAGATCATGGCACCAAGTGCCACATCCAGTCTTATTTTAAATACATCCAGGGATGGTGACTCCACCACCTCCCTGGGCAAACCATTCCAGTATTTTATCACTCTTTCCATGAAGAACTTTTTCCTAACGTCCAACCTGAATTTCCCTTCGCGCAGCTTAAGACTGTGACCTCTAATTTAATTTATAAATTATAAGGAAGAGGGGGACACTGAGGCCACCAGGTTCAGTGGGGAGGTGCTGGTGACCTCACCCCTGAGCAATTCCTGTGTGAGGGCCTGTGCTGCTTTATGCAGAGGATGTTGACACTTGCAGGCTTTGCAGCCCTTAGGACACCTTTGGCAGGATAGCATGGGTGACTTTGACAACCTCTGGACCAAAGTGCTCCTGAGCAGCACCTGTGTCACACCAAGTCTCCTAACGTCAGAAAAAATACCCCTAAGGATTGGTATTTTTTTTCCAATCTAAATTTAGGACCTAGATGAAATTTAGGTGAGGATACCCCATGCCATTCTAAAGCCAAGGGAGCCCAAGGCCATGGAGCATCTCAGATGTCTCTACACATCTATATGTGGGAAAATGAATTGAACACTGACAATTACTGATTTAGATACAATAGAAAATTATATTTGGTTGGGTTTTTTTTAATGTGGATTCAACATATGTTTATTCTAAGTGGTGCACTGACAGTCTTGGAGGCTTTTCCTGTTGTCAGCTGAAACTAGCCCCTTTTCTTCCCTGCAGTCACTCATCAATCTCCACTGCCTCACCAGATTTTGTACTTCTTGTAATTTGTTCTTGGCTCTGCAGATGAAGATTAGTTTAGAAACAAATGTAAAAGGATTAAAATACAGATGCTAAATAAAGTAATGCATGTTAATGGGCATCCTACAATTTCTCCCACTTTAGCCAAAATTGTCTCTAACGGTGATGTTGGGGGTTACATGTTTTTTTTCCGTTTCTTAGCTATTAGAATTTTTCCCATTTAGCTGAGAGGAAAAGCCTTGCTGGTTGGTACATCATCAGTACTTTAAAAGACAAAAGGATCGGCTGAGCCCCCGGAGGCAGTGGGGAGGGGAGCGGTTTTTGGTTTTGGGTCCTTCTGGGAGGGCAACACAGACACTCTCGGAGCTGTTTCTGCTGAGAGAGGAGGTTTTTTGCCATCATCCAGACGGAGCGGCTGTTCCTTCTGCTTCTGCTTCTTCCTCTCCGTTTGTGGCCTCCGCTCCCCTGTCCTGCCGGACGTGCTGCAGCCCCCACCGCAGAGCTGCTGATCCATCTCATCCACCGGCCCGGGACTCTCTGCTCATCCCTGCCATTCCAGCGAGGTGTTTTTCCTCAGAGCCTGCCGGAGCTCCGAGACTGAGTGCCAGCTGAGGGGTTTGTGAGGCACTGCCTCTCCTCCACGTTTTTTCTCGTCTCGGCCGAGACGGGGTCCCTGTTCTGTTCCGTTGTTAATACTGTAGTTATTGTTGTTGGTTTACCTTAATATATATATATATATTAGTAAAGAACTGTTATTCCTATTCCCATATCTCTGCCTGAGAACTCCGTGTTTTCGAGATATAATAATTCAGAGGGAGAGGGTGGGGGCTTACAATTTTTTTCTGCCTTCCCTGACAGATAACTGTCTCAAAAACTGGGACAGGTGAATGAAAGGAAGAGGATGGGAAACAGATGTTTTCTACTGTCTTGATTGTAAACTGGCCTGGCACCTCCTCCTCAAGAGTTTATCAAGAGAGTTTGATTCAGTGAATCAGTCCCAAACCCAGAGCTGAAGCACCAACATAGCCAAAGTGATCAACTTCTTGGACCTTATGGGGGAAGAAACCAACAAACCAATCAGAGAAAATATTTTGCCCTTCCAAAGACACATTTCTTTTGTGACAAGCAAACACTTAAAAGAGTAAAGGAATCCTGAAGGATCATTACACCTCACATTGATATCCCTGGGAGTTATCTATAGACCTCTGTGAGTCAACTTTAAGTTTCAAGCTTTTCTTTAACAGAAAATTTAAAATTTAATTTATGCTGGAATATGTTCCCTTGTAAGATAAAATAGTACCATGTGGAAGGAGTTGCCACCTGAGTTCAGATACAGCAGAAGACAGGAATAACTGTCAATAAAAGTCAGCTGTTGGATGTGTACTGGGCTAAATGAAAGGAGAAAATGAACAAGCAAAAACTCAAAGTAACGAATCTCAGTTACATTTTAACTGAATTTTAGATTTTAGAATGTATTCCAGGCATTAGAATTTGGCTTATTTAAGGTTCAGAAGTTTTATAATGAGAAAAAAGTAGGCTCTAGTGTTAGATCTGAAATACAAATCAAAGCATAAAATAGAAGAAATTTTTTTATGCAGATATTTTAATACATAGCAGTGAAGACATACAGAAACACTACTTTAGCTTGTCAGAAAAACAAATTGGGATAACAGTCACAGTTCTCATACAGAGAACATAAATAAATAAAAGAAAACTAAGAACTATATGTCCTCATTTTGGAGCATGAGGAAAAGTAAAACAGTCAAAGAAAGGATAATAGTGAAAACAGCATGGAGATAAAAATATTAAAGAAATGGGTCATAAATGCTCCTGCCAGGATATTGCATAATGACTGCTTTTTTGAACAAACAGAACTAGAAATGTTGCTTTCTTGCTTTCCAAGAAACCTCCAGCAAGTCCAGAATGTGACATGATTAAGCAGGAGGAGTTTTTCCCTCTGAAGCAGTGAGGATGGGGCACTTTATGTTCTCTTGGAGAAGTACATATGCTCTTCTGGTAGCTTTTCAACATACCTCATGTTCTGTCTGTTTTCTGTCAGCTCTGGGGAACTGAGCTTTAAGGATGATGGAACCTGAGAGTTCACCAACTTCAGATCTGTAGAGTGATAAATAATATATCAATCAGAGTCTGGAATTATGTTTACTTTTCACAGCAAATATGCAAAATTTCAGTCATGATTATTTTCCTGGATTTTTCTGATGTCCTTCCTGAGATAAGATGGAAAACACAGAGTCCATGCTGGAAAGAGGGATTGCTCTACTATATACTCAGGGGCAGAGATGAGTATTTCTCATGCCTTGAGGTACAACCCCTGAGGGAGCCATGATAAAATCTAAAGAAGATTAAGGCCTGCTAAAGGAATCTTTCGACAAAGGGAGAAGAGAGATTATCACTGCCGGAGCAAGGGCAAGCATATGTACTCCCTTGTCCTGCCCCAGTTACCCTCCTTGTGATCAAACTTGGCTGGAAAACACAGCTCCCTGGGAAGTATGAACATTGCAGCTACCAATTTTGAGCTGCTCCTGGACAGGAATTTCATGTAGCATATTGCAGTAGCCCTGCAAGTCTAAGGAGTGTTCTGTTATATTCACATCCCCTGTGGGCCAGCTGTGGGACCCCCCACTCACATCCATCTTCATGTCTGGACCACGGCTGTCCAACCCATCAGTCTGTGCTGAGGCCAATATGGAAAAACATTCCTGTGATGGGTTTAAATCTGAAGGAGGGAGAGGAATCCTATAATGGGGAAGAGGTGCTTAAAGGAGGACAGATAAGCCAGAAGAGGAAATATGTAAAAAACACTCCTGAGGTATTTTTCCCGCTCTGGGAAGAAGAAAGCTTTCTTATTTTTGACAACTTCCATTTGTGTGACCTACTATCCCATAGTAGTTTTCCAGTAAGTAGCACCAGGACAGGTCACTGAGGTTATGTCCACATTAGTAAACTAACCAGTGTATAGCAGAGATAAATAACACAGACCAGTGCTGGCTCTGACACTGTGTGGGACCTGTACAGGTGTCCCCTCCCACCCAGAGTGAGCAGCTGCATCCACCCCCTTAGCAGCAAGATGCCCTCATCTGCACCACATCCTGCATCTCATGGCAGACTGGGAGCAAGGGACAGTCATGCTAGGCCAATCTTTACAGTCAGTAACAGCTTCATTGAATCATAAAGTTTGGAAAAAACTTCTACCCCCAGCCTGTAGTACTGCAGGGCCCAGCACTTTGCCTCACTGAATCTCAAATCTTTGGCCCCAGTCCAAGTTCCTTTGCAGAGCCTTCCCATCCTCCAGCAGACCAACACTCCCACCCAGCTTTGTGTCATCGGTGAACTGACTGAGGGTGCCCTTGTCCCCCACACCCAGATCATCAATAAAGATATTAAACAGCACTGGTCCCAGTACTGAGCCCTGGGGCACACACTTGTGACTGCAGCTGCATGTAACTCCACTCCCCACCACCCCCTGGGCCTGCCCATCCAGCCAGATTTTTACTGAGTGAGGAGCACACCTGACCAAGCCGTGGGCTGCCAGCTCCTCCAGCAGAATGCTGTGGGAAGCAGTGTCAAAAGCTTTATTGAAGTCCTGGCAGATATACCCACAGCCTCTCCCTCATCCCCTAGGTTGGCCACCCCATTGTCCTCCCCATTGTTTGTGACTGTTGTGGTGCTGAGATCCTGCTCCCTGGTTCTTTGTTTACTTGTAGAGACAGAGGTAACAAGGCAATGACAACCTTACCACAGTTTTGGCTCTCCTAGGCAAGGTGCAGCACCTTTCAGGGGACAGGAAAGGCCAAGGAATGGTACCTGTTTCCAGTGTGGACTATTATGGGCCAGTATCTGCCAACAGCAGTCAAGGCCTAATAATGTCATAATGAAAATATAATAAGTGTGCGAGTTTTTATTTACCTAGGCTTGGAAGACTGACAGCCCAGGGATTACTGCTGACAGAACTTATTGTCCTCCACAAACTTTGAAGAAGACTCATGAATATTTCTCATAGCTTAAAGGAAACGTTTCAGATAGCATTCCTGCTGCATAGGGAAAGTAAATATTTAAAGCTTATTGTGAGGGATGAGAAGGAACAAAATGTGCAAATTTTACGTCTTCTACAATACAGTAATTCACAAAGGTAAGTTTCTTGTCAAGACACTAAATAATAATTTCTATTTGAAAGAAATTAGGCCAAACTACACCAATAGTCTATAATGATTTATTTTACAAGAAGCTCCAGTGAATTGAAGCAACTTAATCTAAGATCATCCTACTAGGATTTTAGGAGGATGCTTTGTTCAGATTTTCCATGACTTGATTCACTTCAGAGAGAAATCTCAATGCATAAAGAGTTTTCTTTGGGTAAAATCAGTAGGTAACTGCAAGCACATTCCTCGTGGGCTCCAAAGACACAGGGTAGCTCACCTGGGCCAGATACCCTGGCCACAGCTAACCCAAAGCTAATCCCACAGAAGTGTGTATGGTATGGTCACCAGCACCAAATATTTCACATATCTGCTCCCAATGTCTGCCCTATTTGCATGTCAATATAACCTAGAGTGCTTTCTGTCTTCAGCTCAGATATTAACATCTTTTTAACATTTAAAAAAATAGCAGATCAAAGAGGCAAAGCTGAATTTTAATATGCTGTTTTGGAAAGAAGCAAGGCACAAGCATTGTACTATAACACAACAAAGAAAATTCAAACCTTTGACTCTTCCTAGTCTGAAGCAATGTATTTGGCATTATTTCCAACCATCATGTTCCAAACAACTTAGCCTTTCATTCCAATTGATTGAGGCAGTTTTGACTTAGCCAGATACCCTGGTTGCACGCATACTCCATTACCTGTGTCCAGTGCTGTCATATCTGTGAGGTGTATATGGATTAGCCTCACAGTGCAGTGCTTGATTTCTGCAGAAAAACTGGAGTCTGTGAAGCTATGCAAAAACCATGGAGCTCCAAGTATTGACCATTCCAATTTCTTCATTAGCATTTACATTGAGTAATAGTAAAAAATGCTTAAAACCTGCTAAATGTTTTCAGTTTAACTAGGGGAATCATTAGTGGTCATCAGTATAATTTAGCAGTATCTGAAATGAAAAATCCCTGAGTTTATCTTTTTAGGGCATTTGGAAGTGCCAAGAGAAGATCAGAGCAGGCACCCCATAAGCAACCTTCATTTCAGTGCCTGCAGATGTTGGTAGCAAATTCTTTGGGTCAGTACAAGAAATATTTTCTTTATATAACAATTTTCAGGTGCAGAAGAAAGGCCAGTCACAGCAGTTAAATAATCTCTTGTGACTTTCTAAATATAGACACATGCATCACTGAGTTTTGTTTCTGTACAAACAGGATGCTGTCTGTGCATGGTACAAGTGAATCTGTTAGTCTAACACCTAAATGCTCATGGAATGCACCTATCTGAGAAGAGAGGTGTTATGTACTCTCCACAGGCTTTATAAAATAGGGTCTGAATATGGAGTCTGTTATGCTGTCTTATGTGTAGAAGCATCTACTCTTTTAAAGAGCACAATAATACTTGAGATAATGATGACATAAAGTTGCAAACACTATATTAATGTACAGGATTATTCTTCCATTTTTATTGCTAAGCATAAAAAAAAATAATAACTGAGCTAGAGTCTAAATTCTTCACTCTGCTTGCAGACCAGCTACTTTTCTGAGTATTTCCCCATATATACACATCCAGTATTCACAGTGTGGACCCAGACTACAGGCATTTATGTCTGAGAAGTTGGAATAGCCACGAGATAAAATCTGATGCAACTGAAAGGGCAGCTGAAAATACAGGAGATGCAGACATATGAAACAAAGCAGAAGAGCTTGGCTGGAAGTGAAATGGGGATGAGCATGTGCAGAATGATCAAGGAGTTGAAGCAAGGTACCAGCATCTACAAGAAACAGGTCACCAGAAACCAGATGAGCAAACTGAGACTTGGGGTCTACTTTTCAACTGATCTCTATGCTTATTTCCTAGTAACAGATGACCCTTTTAAGAAAGAAAGAATATACCCTGGTTACTTATTTTCCAAACAAAGGAGACAGCTAACGGAAAGCTGGAGGACAGAGAATCACTTATGGCAGGGGAAAGAAAAACAAAACTGGACAAAGCAATGTGATAAATGCATGCAAAGGGAGCCTAACTAAAAAAGTCCACATGGATGCCAAACAGCTTACTGAACTACCATGGATGTGAATAAAAACCAAAGTCACTCTTCAAAATATAAGTACAACAGAGATGCACATCAATGTTCCCCAGCTGTTGTGCTATAAATAGCATAGAAAAGGTAGTGGGAGGTCAGAAATCATGGGAGCCATCCAAGGGCAGGTGGAGGCTGAGAAAAGGCCAGATTCTGCAAACCACTGAAAGCTGAGTTTGAGTAAACACAGGAGCACAACATTCCTAGTATCAGAAATGAGCTGTTCATGGGAGGGTTCCCTTGCCCCCCCATGGTCACCCTTCCCACCAGCACAGCAGGTACAGCTCTGAGTTCTATCACAACATTTCTGATTTGGCAATATCCTCTAAGACAGATGTTTTATCCATAATTCCAGCTGTCAAATGCTCAAAGCAGGGTAAACAAGATCTTGCTGGCTGCTTTCCTCCATCCTGGATCTCTTCATGAGATCTCATGGTTAGATCATTTCACAGCTGCTTTAGGGGTTCTGCAGCTTATTACACAAATATTTACTTTTTCAGAAGGAGAAACCAAGTGCATTAGGCCCAAGTCTGAAAAAGCTTTGTTTCATCCAGCCCCTTCCTGTGGGGGTTTGACAGGCTGAAACAAATGAGTGTGAAGACAACACGGTGTACAGCACAGGGAGTCATTAAAAGGTCAGAGTGCCTAAATGCTGCAGTGCTGCAACATCCCAACAACCAGCAGAGCACAAGGAAATGGTGCAACTGCAAACGCCATCTGAAGGACCTCTCCAGCCCCTAGAGCTAAAAGAAATGAACAGTGCTCTTTTGGAAAACAGCTTTTAGCACACTCTGCTGAAGTCCAAGTGAGGCTTGGACATGTGCCATCAGCTGTAGGGAGATACCTTCTGATCCTCAGAGATGCACCTGCACTTTCCTGGCAGAAGAGCAGGGTTTCTGAATATTTTCAAAATCTCTCCATGGCTTAGTAGCTCAAGTGGTTTTTTTCAAGGCAACTTACAGTTTGAAAACAAGGTGCAGGTTCTTCCATCATCATTTAAACAGTCTGAAAATGAGTGCTCAGAATTTTGGGAGTGAGGCATATTTGGGCTGGGCACATTTGCATCACTGAAAACAACCAGACAGAGGGCCTAAAAAAGCAAGTACCATTAAAGAAACATGAGATTACTCAGGCCCTGAAAAACCTCACATTACTAACTGCCTTTAAAAAATTGTGGCCACACCACTGTTTTCACACTATAATCACACATCACATAAATCTGGATCTCAAAATGATACCACACAGAGAGTGTCAGTCTGGCCTGACTGCAAGGGGTTCATTTGGGCATTTATTTTCATTTAAATCATATGCAAACAAAGTGATCTCAGGTTACTATGAATACAGACAATTTGCAGTATACAGTAATAGATATAATGAAGATATGTGAGCTGTTTTTCTTTCTCAGGTAGATACAATTAAGTTTTTAAAAATAGCTAATATAAGTAGCATTTATTGGCTATTTGTGGCTATGCAAGTGCAGTTAGTTCTTACTATATCAATACTGTTCCAGAGCAGCCAGATTTAATTCTGCCTGTAAGCAATGGTGTCAGGTACATGTTAATGTATTCCTGAGGTAGTAAAAGTGAGAAAAAGTCATTCTGTCACTTTAGGAGAGTTCACAGTTGTTGCTTTTGAAAGATTAATTTTTCCTTTTGAAATGTCAACAAATTTCGTACAGAATGATCCAAACAAGGCCCTCTTGCCCTCTTTTTTTTAACCTCTCTATCTTGATTAAACTAATCTTGTAAAGGTATAATAATGTACTATGAAATAGACTCTTCAAAATGAATTCCCTGCAGATGCATAAAGAAGTAATGTGAGGCATGAAACACGTAGTAAAATTAGCAGTATATTCCAGGCCAGGATGCATATTTCACCAAGAATCTGGTGGCAAAAGTTTAGCAGTGGTATCAACAATCATCTTGGGAACCAGCAGTGCCAGGCACTTAGATTTATGTAATTTCACTGACCTGGATTTTGGGGTTTCCAACGTAACTGGAAATTATACGATAATTCTGGTGTGCTGTATCTTAAAAATAGCAGTAAATGTATCACCTCACTTTCTGTATTAAGAAGGCTGCATCCATGTTGTTTTCAAAAGTGACATTCCTGAGAGCTCCCTTTCATGGCATGGTGGGACAGCAGAAAGAGCAGAGCATGGCACAGACTTCACTTCTGCCAAACAGGCTTGATGAGGTGGTGTGGATCTCCCAGAGAAAGCCCTGCCAAGAGTTCCCTGCCTGAATCACTTGGGCTGGAAAGTCACATTGTTGTTTTCATTCTCAGCTAGATGAGAGACTGGAGACAAAGCTCACACTGCGGAATTCAGCATAGAGAGACAGATCATTAGGCAGTCAGCTGTGAAATGTAAATAATTTTTGCCTTCCAGAATATCCTCCCTGATTCTGTCAAAATCCATCATGCACAACTGCTTATTCAAGCAAAAGGTAACACAAAATAAATATCCCCCAAACTTATAGTGAACATCTTAATTTCAATCCATCATTCTTATGACACATTGGTAAAAAAACCTGTTCTAATATCATTCTGTCCTGATCACTTTTGAAATAACAAAAACTAAATATTTTTTAAATCGGAGACCTCTGGTCTCCCTTATGAACTGTGAATTGGGAACAACTCCACTGGCCTCACGAGCCTGGTTACTTCATCTCTAATTGCAGTCAGGGGTAACACTTGGCCCACAATCAGTGAAAAAATCAGTAAAGGCCAAACCATGGACAGCCTCCTGATCTGCTTCACAAGGGGTCAGTGACCCCTCTGGGAGTATCCCCTCTGCCTCTGCAGGGGTGGGAAAGAGAGAGGAAGAATCAACTTTGGGAATCAGCTGTCTGGGCCTTTTTTTTGTTATTTTCCTCATCGAGTTAATAGACTGATTATGTGGAAAGCTGAATTTGATTGTATTTCAGAAATGCAAAGGGTCATGACAGTGTTCACTGCTGGATGTTTTCAAAGGTCCAGTCGCATTGCAACAAGAAAGGCAGGTTCTTTGGGAAACACATGAACCTCCTGAGTCCAGCACATATCCAGAAATACTTACCAAAACCACTATTTTGACTATTTGGCTTTTCCATCACTGCTGGGACCCAACCAGCAAGAGTATGACCATAAACTGTTCTTTAAAATCCTTGTAGATGGAAACTAAATTCCATAGAAGATTTAAATAAAACTTAGCAACTTAGAACAAAACAGGTGTTCTGCTAAGCCACATTTGGGGTTAATAAAAGAAAAGGAAAATACTAGCATTAGCTGAAAGTTAAAAGAGCTATAAAATCAAAGATAATTTAAAGACAATATCAATTTACTAATGGAAGAAAATAAATACATAGATACATTGAGAAACAGCTAAATATGTTAAATGATTCCTTGTAAAGACAGAAAATAGAGCTTAATCTGCATATCTATTTTGATACTAAAGCTGCCCAAACCAATGCCTGCAGATAAACTGCCCTCAGGCATAATTGCAATAAAACCATCCATAGGGACAAAGTCTCCTGGATATCAGCACTGAGCCTGCCTCTAACTTTGGGTTTAGCACTTTTTGTCTTTTTATCTTTCTTTCACTTATTGGTTTGTGCCCTAGGATATCCTCCCCAGTTGCTGAGAGATTCTGATAGGGCATCTTTACAGAAGCTGTCAAGCTTAATATTTTGGTCAGTGTTAGTGAACACTTTCCTTAATCTTATGCCATCAAAAAGAAAGCATCTACCACGTTCTATGTTAGCAGCAAAAACAACAGCTGTCCAGGTGAAATGTGATTGCTTCCATCAAATTTGAGGGGTTTTTTTCCGTAATTTTCCTCAAGGTGCACAATATATTCATATGACCTGCCAAAGCACTCAAAATGTCAATTTAATTAAGAATACTGCTGTACTGAAGAGCCTCAGAAGAAGTATGGCTATTTTTTTATACAAGGAAGCAAAGAAACACATCAGTCAGAGGATATTCAGTTTTAGGAATTGAATAATTAATTAGTTTATTATTTTTCATTAATTTTACAGATCAATCTTCCCCACTCAATGTTATCATATGTCTCCTAGTGTAGAATTTAAATCAGACTTAAAACTCAAATTATATTCTTTTGTCTGATAAGCCATGTCACAACTTAAATACTTCTAGTCACCTTGGCAATTGACTAATGCTTAGAATTACAAAACCACAGAATAATTTAGGTAGTTTGAAGTAGCCTTCCAGCATCTCACTTCCCTTTATTCTGTGCTCATAAACTTGTTAAGGCTGTATGTCAGAAATCTACTTTAGTAAGAATTCTTAATACCTATTCTTAATTACAATTAAAGAAGTCAATACTGCTGACTTCCAAAAAGAAAAATAAAAATCTATCAAAAGGAACAACCATGTCCAGTTTGTCTGTGGTGCTACAGGTAGCTTCTATTTGATAGAACAGATACTATGCAACAAAAAGTTGTGGTTTCTCATCCCCATCCTCCCCCCACATCCCTCACATCTCCCTCTCCTTTCCCACCCTCAGACTCCCATAGGTGATAAGGTTTGTCCTGGGAATCAGATTCTTTAAAAGTAAAAATCAATCTGGATACTCCTTTTCAGACAATGTTAAAATAACAGATTACAAAATTCCTCCTGTTCCTGATTCCAGCAAGGCAAAATCTACTTAGCCAGATGATGGCTAGTGAGCAGGTGATCTGCCACCTGATGGTAGGTGAGGAGGTGATCTGCCAGAACTACAAAATTAAGGAAGGTTCTGATAGCTTGGAGACGCTAAGGAGGAAAAAAATTCTTTGTAGGTAATCTAAATAATTTCTGTCATTAGCTTCTATTTCATAGGACACATGGATCTTTTAGAAAAGTCCATTTCAAATAAAACTGGATTTTATTTGCTCATTTTTCTTTTCAGGATAAGGCAGATTTATTTCTCAATTTCTGACTTTTGTGTCAACATATGCTACACACTTGATCCTCTTTTTCTATCATTTCCCCCTTATGCACCAGCTGCTCTTTCCCCTGCTCTTAACAGTCAGCTTTTGGCACTCAAATGCCATCCTGCACCCAGGGTGATGCAAGGGTCACCCACCTTTAGCCACAGTCTGGACACTGCAAGAAAGATGGCTCAGTGCTCCAGCACTGTCTTCAAATCCTTCAATCTCTATATTTTGGCTGAGGCAGTCAGAAAGAAATGCCTATATTGCATTATACACAAGTTCCCAGTACCAAAGCATGTAAATGAGTGTATGAACATGTGAAATTGCTCGGTGCAGAAAGTAAGAAGCAGGGAAAGAAATTAATCTCCTCAATAAGGCTACTGGTCTCTAGCAAAGCTGGCTCAAGCAATGTTTCTTTTCTGTGTATCTGAGGAAGAGTAAAACTTGGAAAAAATGGCAAAGCAAATTGTTTGATGGATTGTTTAGAATACTGCAGACTACGAGTAGGTTCAGGGTGGGGAGTGTTTAAGGGCATCCCTCTGCAATCCCAATTCCCTGGTCTGGCTGTTACTGGAGTCCTGGTTTTCTACCCATGGGCACAAGGAGAGGCATGAGGCTAAGGCACAACAGTCTTTGTGTGTCCTCCAGAACAGAGGCTTGGACCTCACTCCAGCCAAAAGAGTGAGCATGGCTAGGTCATGCTAATGTATTTTGGAAAAGCAGAGCAAAAAGCACAGCCTACCAAAGGCTGATGTTCATGCCATACCCTTCTTTTGCCTAATGAAGCGCTGGTGCTGGTTCAGCCACTGTTTCTCACCTTCTGAGTAGGTACTACAGTGTTTAGAATACATTAATGTGTTGGTGCCCTCTCTGTTGCAGCTGTCCTGCAATAACATGCTCTGGAACAGTGGCATGTTCCATGAACCAGGAGAAGATGGCTAAGTGTCACAACCCATGCCTATAACAATTACTATTTAATTTTAAAAATTGACTACAATTTTTTACCTAGTTTAGATACACAATTGCAATCAAAAATCAACCACTGTGCAAGTATCACTTACATAGAGTTGGCAATTAAAAGGCCATCCACTTGTATACCTGTGTCAAATTAAGGGGCTTCAACCTCATCATTATATGCTCAGCATTTTCTGTTTTATTTTTTCACAAGTGTTGTAAAATCTAGACCTAATTAATCTTCATGACAATAAGGAGAAAGGTTAGATTTATTTGGGGGTATACAAAGAAACAGCTGGCAGAGCTGGGAGAAGAATTTCTGGGGAGGACAGTCTTAGTCCTGTGCTGAAGTCATAGTTTCTGATAACTTTCTACATATAATTCATTTGCTAATTTTGGTCTAAATTTCTTTCTTTTGACTCCAGTAAATGTTATTGGCTGATGCAGTGTGTGTAATGTACTCAACACTTTCCAGACATACAACCAAGAAAAATTATTTTTACAAGACTGCCTATAAAAATACATTGCATATCTGAGATCACTTTGGATTAGTGAAGCCAAGAGATTTTAAACATCGGTATGCACAATGTATCCAGTAAAACTATGTGGATTGGTAAAACCAAACTTTTTCCTTGTTTTTTTTTCTAGTTACTGAGCATAGCATGCTCTAAGTTAGTAGAATTGCAGTTTGACTGACCATGGAAGTACATAAAGTTGTGTGGTTTCCTCCCTTTCAGAGTCTGATCTCTGTCTCATTTAATCATAGATTTTTACCTGTGCAACTGTACAGACAAAATAAACTACCACCAACTTCTGGTAATGAAAGAAGATGATTTAAGTCAACTATTTTTATATCTCTGATATTTTCTGATTCCTAGGAACAGTAAAGTCCATCCAAAACTAAAACCACATTTTCCTCATACTTATCAGAAATCTATAAGTGCATTATATATATATATGTACACACATAGATATATATATATGTGTATATTTGTTCATGTATTGCACATATTTATATTTTAATACTTCCAGATGTTTGTATATTTTAATAGATATATATAGAAAGTATTTTACAGAAATACCAGAAGTGAACTGGCCTGTCAGATTGTGTCTGCAGCTGTCTGTTCTCTTCTGCCATCATGTGGGTATTACTGAAGTGCAGAAATGCAGCAGCTGTTGGGACTGCATGAGAGGCTGTGAGGGTGAGAAATGTCCCTGTGCCTCCCAGGTACCTCGGGTAAACTGGGATAGCTGCCTTCTCACTTCAAAACTCTCTGGCAAGAAGCTTAAAATCTGAAACACTTCTTTAACAGTTCTTTAACAATCTAAAAATCTATGGACATTCATAACTGAAATGAAATGAAATGAAATGAAATGAAATTAAATTAAATTAAATTAAATTAAATTTTAAAAAAATATTAACAAATATAAGAAAACCCCAGACACTTTTCTGCGGAGGTGTTTTGGATTACAACAACAAAACAGAGATGTTTTGGAATACAACAATCCTTGGGATGTTTGTGACATTCTGGGTGCTTTTTGCAAGGAAGTCCAGGAGCTGAACCCATCAAAGCTGGATTCTGCTTTTTCTCATGGACCATCCAAATCTCCAGAAATGCTCTTTTTTTAGAGGTCATCAGAGATTAAGGAGCTGTTTTATAGATATGTTCTAAATATGGCTGTTTCAGATTAGTGTACTTCATCCTACCTCCCTGTGATTATGCTACTGACAAAATATATCAAATATAAGATGTATACAACAGAGCTACTTCAAATAAAGGCTCTTTTGACTTTACAACTAGTTAAACAAAGAATTATCTGTCTAGCTCCTGACTCAAAAATGTCCTGCAAGTTGTTGCTTCTCTAGTAAAGGCTTAAATGGGATAACAAAATTTTATTATTTTATTTATTCCAAAATTATTTAAAACCACAATAACTCCAGAACTCCTGTATAATGGCATTCAAATTGCTACAGTTTTCTCCTTAATTAAGAAGAAACAAAACTGATACATCTTTTGGCTAATGCTGAAGGAGTGTTAATGGAGTAAATGGTAGCTTCTAAATACTGCATTTAAAGATTCACTGTGTGGGGATTTCACCCTTGCATAAACACTAGTGTTCTGGGTAAGTGCACAGTTTGTCTTTCTATTGAAAATAACAAAAGAGAGAAAAGTAAACTTATGTCTTGTCATTAAACAAAGGATAAAATAATGCCTTTAGAAAGAAACTACAGGAGTGTGTTTTTTTCCCCAAGTATATCATACATTTGCAAATAGTTAATATTTTCTTTAACACCAGTTAATCTATAAATATCTTTTTGACCTTTGGATAACAGCATACTTAATACATCTGCATGTCAAACACTGCAAGTTTTACTTTGATTCATCCACTTTAAGAGAAGATATCATGTGCCAGACAGCTGCTTTTTCTCATAACTTCCCCTATAACTAAAACTTCTGCATAGTTACAGAGCAAAAAATGACACCAGAATCACAGAGCAGTATGTGCATTTCTCAGGACTAAATGGCTTCTGATACTTGTTCCAGCCAAGTATAGACCATGCAAAAGTACACTAACTTAGCTTCTAAAAGCAAATGTCTTCTCAGAGTGTTTCACACTAGTAGTAAACTCTCCATCTCCAGATTTTTCCTCCTTCACTGAGTGCCTGAAGTAAACAGTGAAAATCGTGCAACTTTTATTCAGGGTTGTAAATGCAATTTGGAATAACTCTCTCCAGAACAGAGACCACTGTCCAGGACCTAAATTATTCAATCTAATATTTTAGTACTAAATAATTTGCTGCAAAATTCTCACACTACAGCAGAGCTTTCTGTATCTGATCTTAAATATCTGCAAGCACTTTGTAAATACTAACACATTAACATTAACTTTATAAATGCGTTAGCATTTTAAATGTCTTAAAAATTACACAGGTATCTATAAAGGGCAAGAAGTCTGAAAGTTTATGTACTTCCAATATAGGCATTGCAGTCCCTAAATATTTAGTAGCTGGAGTCAGAGATTTATTTGAAAAAGCCAAGTTGATTTTTAGGTTGCTCTGTACAGTCAATGGGAAGAGTCAAGTCCATCCAAGGTCAATGTTCAATGACTGAAAGGAATTAGGTCCTTCTAAGGGACCAACAAAAACTAGGCAGTTCAACAAAAACTGCTTACAGTTAGAAAACAGGAAATGTCTGCAAGAAATCAGAAGGAAAACAATATAGATTGCTAAGCTGCATTAACTAGGAAAAAATTTACATGGTCTAGAGGGGTATAGCAGAAATAGGAATGGCTTTGAACAAGGGAAGAATGGTGAGTTAGAATGTGATACCTCATTCTGGGTGTTCAGAAAGTTTCAAGAGTTTAAGTAAAGCATGTGATTTTGAAAAGCCATTATTAAAGCCCTAAAAGCTTTGTAAACTGATCAAGACCTAAACAATGTTAGAAATACGGCAAACTGCAACCGGAAACCAAAAGCAAAACTATTCCCTGCTTACTGTGCAATATATACAAATGCATGCATGAAATGGTTTGGATCAATAAATGGTTTTATGTTTTTTTAGTGCTTTCATCAAACTGGCAAATATTACATCTGCTTATCATCTTGTTCTGCCAAGCAGGTGGAACGTTTAAGAGCGGATGGTGATCACTGCCAAGGTTTGCTTTTAGCAAAAAATACTTTGCCTGTTTTAGCTATAAATACTGCTCACTACATGTTTACTAGGCAAGGTCATGATTCCCTTTCATCTCAGTTTGGTGAGAGACAAACCAAGAAATATTGAGAATAGTTAATTAATCCACATGTAAGCTCAGCAGACGCTAAAACTCAATAGGAAGCCAGAAGCAGCCTCAACAGAGAGAGAGCACTTGGGCCCTACTCATTGCCAGCAACTTAGCTCATACATTTCACATGCAATCAGCATTATATAAAAAATACAGTGACTAAGAAACACAAAAATAACAATTGCAAGAGGCCAAATAAGTCCAAACTTTCCCTCAAAAGAAGGCTACAATCAGTGTATTAACTTTTCTGCATTTACTTCACATTTCTTGTGTTTGAAGTTACACCATAGCTCAATTTTAAGGAGAATGTTGTCCTAGAAGCCTCTTCCATAATCTGATGGTTTTTAAATTTCTTGCAATCCCCACCACACCAAGACTGGCCTTTCAGCTTGCTGTGTGCGTCTGTGGCACTGTAAACTCACAAAGTCCTTGTGGAAGGGCTGGCAGAGGTGTCTCCTCCTCACCTCTTGTGGAGAGGAAGCAGCAGCAGCTGTCCTGTGCTGCAGAGTTCAGGCACCTGCCAAGTGTTATGGTGCTCTGTGCAAGACAGAAAAATGTGGGAGGTCCTGACCAGAACCACAGCAGATTTTAGCTGTGACTGAGGCACCTATTTTCCCAGAGGACTCTTTCTATAATCACTGACATGCCCGACTCTGTAGTCCAAAATGAGACTGTCCAGAACATCTGAGGATCTCTGAAATGTAGGCCACTAGAGCCTTTTGTGGATTTCAGACAAAAACTGATGTGGGCGGCCTCTTTTGTTTGTACCTGGAGTGCTTTTTTCCCTTTTGTAGGAGTTAATGTTGTGTTTGGCTGGCTCCTGAATGTCATCCTCCTTTGCTGACCAGGCTTGATGCCCTCTTCATCTTTCTTAATCAAGTTTAGTTTTCCATGATGTCAAGAGATTGCAGGGAAGTTGCTCTGCTGATCTGTTCATTCAGGGACTGAATAAATAAGCAAGACTTGCTAATGTTACATTATTAGTATTTCTCAAGTTCCTGGAGCTATGGAAAGTTCTGACAGCTCATGCAGAGTACAAGGCTGTTGCTACTTATTTTCACTAAAATACACTAATGAGAAAATTCCTCATCAGATCTCAACAAGCATGTTTTGTTCCTTATAATGTAATGTTGACATATTTGTGTGTTGCTGTTCTGGGCCTGGATGTCAAAGTATATTAGACTTGTGCATTGTAGTCATGAATTTGGTCTATATAAATAAACTAACTCTTACCTTTCATGGTTCCAGTTGTTTTTCAGTATTTTCAATTCCACTGATGACAGGTTCACAAGCAAACATCTGGAAAAATATTGGCATAGATTAGCTGAGGTCATCTCCTAATCTGAAACCACCATGAATCTTGAAATACAGGGACATTCAGAAGCATATTTGCAAACAGACCAAGTTCATCTACAGGGTTCTATCCTAACTCTTCTTTAATTTATCAAATACCTAGAAAAGCAATGACTTTTGCCATCCCATTAAACACAGAGATTAAAACAGGGTTTAGTCTGAGTTTAAACTGGTGGCAATGAATATTTTAGTTTCCAGTGATAAATTGCATGTCAGAGTTTTCCTGTCTTTTGAGCCTGGACAGTAACCCTGAAGGGACTGGCCAGGCAGTGCTTATCTTCAGCGTATCTATAACATACATACAGCCCTTCACAAAAGCAAAGAGGATGTATCATGTCATCAGGCATGTATAATTCCTAAGCAGGTTCTACTCCAGCTGACAGTAATGAACTCTGATGGTGGAGCAGCAGTTATTTTTGTCCTAAATGACAAACTGCCATGTCCTGTTATCTAGAAGATTTAGGGCCTGACACACTCTATTTCATCTAATGGAAACAGTTTAAGAGGAAAAGACAGGTTAACATATGCCAGTAGGAATGGCTATGCAACTGCATTTCCCCAGGTAGCTAAGAACTAAATACCAGTGATTTTTCTAACCATGGTGGTTTTTGTCAATTCATCCTATTTAAAGCTGTGCTTAAACTTCAAACAAGTACTGGAATTAGCATCCCAGCATCCCTCCAGCTGACGACTTTTCCCAGGAGAAAGTAGAAAAAGGCTGAGGTTATCACAAGTAATTACTTTTGACTGACCAGACATTCCACCAAAAGAGTGACAACCACCATTTTAAACTAATAGAAGGAACAATGAAAACACTTTGTTGCTTCTTTTTCTGTTAGAAATGGGAGGTTGTGGAGTAGTTCAGACTAATGACATCCCTTTTGATGAACCTCAGAGTCCAATGCTTGTACCTTCTCCTGAGGGTAATTTCATTATTTAGCTCTAAGTAGCCTTTTGTCTTTTGTCTGATATTTTGATATTTTCAGCACTGTAAGGCAGTGACTGCATTTTTGCTCTAGTTTTATGCAGTTCTCGAGCCATGATTAGGATTCCTACAGCAGATATTGCTACCAATATTGCACAGCCAGATATTCAAAGTGTCCTTTGCAGGGGCTTCTCTGTCAGACTTATATTTCCAAAATTCAGCACACAGGCAAGTATTTGGCCCACAGACTGAAATTCCACACAGTATTATAAACCATGGGAGAATGACATGTCCTAGAAAGACTCTGTGCCCTGGTTCATCTTTAAAGACTCATGCTTTTAATGGAATTTTATCTTTCCAGACATTATGAAATCCATTAAAATGAAAAATACTTATTTCGGGTTCCTGGAAGCAATTAATTCATTTATACTTGAAATAAAGGGCAGATATTGTAGTAACTGTATCTGTCAGAAAAGAGGACACATTATAAAGGTTTAGGAAATACAGGCTGTGTTCCTGAAAGGCAGCAGAGGAGCTGCAGGGAATTAACAGTGCTGGGGCTGGGGACATTAAGTTCTTTTATATCATATTAGCAAGAACCCAGGACCCTGAAGTGTGGTTAAGTGACAGGATTCAAACAATACAAAGATTCACAATATCCTTTTCCAAAAGTATTTGGAGCAAGAGGAGAGTATGTCTTAGTTACACAGAGGGAAAATAAGTATTGTTGCACTTGCCAACACCAAAGAAGTTCTTTTGCAAACACTGCAGTCCACACCTTCCTCCTGAGAGGAAGAAGAGGGGCAGACACTGATCTGCTCTTGGTGACCAATGACAGGACCAGATTTAATGGCCTGAAGTTGTGTCAGGGCAGGTTTAGGTTGAGTATTAGAAAAAGGTTCTTAACCTGAGGGTGGCTGAGCACTGGAACAGGCTGCCCTGGGAAGTGATCACAGCACAAGCTCAACAGAGCTCAAGGAGCATTTGGACAATGCTCTCAGGCACGTGGTGGGACTTCTGGGAATGCTCCTGTGCAGGGTCAGGAGTTGGATTCCATAGGTCCCCAAGATATTCTATGATTCTGCGAATGAAATTACAAAAAATAATTATGCAGAAGCAAAGTAGCAAAATGCTGTCGTACACATGTAGTAAAAGATTAATCACACTGAGACCCTAAATGAAGCATGCCAAATGACCCAAGATATACTAATCACCTTGAATACAAGAGATTCTGCTAGATATTTTCTTCTTCTGGGTCTATCTGTATCAGAAAGAAGCAAAATAGGAGTTCACAAAAGTATAGGTCCTGCAAATGGGTGAATGTGATGGGCCAGGAATATTGGATGGCCTAAAGACAAGTCCTTGTTTCAAAGTATAACTTCAAGTTGTTGTTTTGGTGAGTTTTGTTTCCTTTTTTTACCTATAATGGAAGTGGCAGGTTCTGTCTGTCTGGGTCACAGTTTCCAGAAAGTCTTGAAATGTTTTTGAAAAGGAATCTCTTATTTCCACATTGCCTTTTGCAAACTCTACACACAACCATACTTAATTTTAAGATTTCCTTAATGGGACACTAAAGCATCTTTCCATCTTCATATCACAGAATGGTTGGGTTGGTACGAATCTTGAATTTTCCCTGTCCATGGGCAGGGACAACTTCCCCTATCCCAGGTTGCTCCAAGCCCTGTCCAACCTGGCCTTGAACATATCCGGGGATGGGGAAGCCACAACTTCACTGGGCAACCTCTTCCAGTACCTTACTGACCTCACATTAAAAAATTTACCTATGTCCTATGTGTCCTTGGATTTCTTTAAAAATATATTAATTTTTAGTTTTTCTTTATTAAGGAAAAAAAAGTGCTTTTCATTCTGGATATCAATGCTTCTGTCTCTGTATATGGTATTTCTGTTTCTATCTATAAATTTGTCTTAGAACAAATGGAGACACTGCTAAGGTATGAGTGATGAAGGAGACAGTGCTAAGGTATGATGAAGGATAATACATATCCTTTGCACATATCACAACATCTGAGTTTGTAGTTCAGAGTCTCTGGCTGTTTGCATTTACATCCAGTGTCTGGACATGCGTACAGTTTGCTGGAGGGACACACCAATAGAGCAGTTCTGAACCTGAAAATAGCTTTACTATATTTTTATTGGATTTTACATTTAAAGTAAGCGTGATTATCTGTTGCATAACTCTCACATTTATGTTTGCTATCTTGTTATTGACTGAATAATTAAAAACTCTAACATAGCAATACGTGTGCATTAACAATTATAATATTTATATTTATAAATGAACACAGCTTCTAACTGCACTATTTATCTCAAAAATGAACCCAAGTCAAAATATTCATATCCAGGTCTCAATCTCCCTGTTTTTCAAGTGATATAGATGTACTGCTGGATTTTAACTTACATCCCATTTAAATACATTTTGCATTTTTGTGTAAATTGCTTGTTTATCTTCAGCAAGACAAAATAAGCTCTAGGATTCAGTGACTTTTTTTTTACGGCTTCATCAAAAAAGAATAAAAAATACATTTTTATGAGATAGTGTGGCTGAGCTGAGCTGAAGAGCAGGTGTTTGGAATGCATGCAGAAGGATTCACTCGCTGTCAGTGTGTTTAAAGCTGAAGAAGCCAACCAGCACTGTGCTCTTCAGCTTGTAAACTCTGGTTGCTGATGTGATGAGAAACAGTAAATCTTCTGCTTACAAATTTAGACTTTTCATCCCAAGAGGTTCCTACTAGATCCCAGGCTCTGCGACAAATCCAGGTTCTTTTTTCATGCCCCACGTATTTCAGAACAGTAATATATGTCATATGTGTGCCTTCTGAAAGCCCAGAAGAACGTGGTTTCCTTCTTGTGCAATGTGAGCAGCTCAGTCAGTCTCCATGAACACAAGTCACAGGGCTGTCTGGGAACCAGGAGAGAATAAATGAAGAATTGGAATATATAAGTTTTTCTGTAAGTTGTTCTCTTCTGGTTTTTGGCATTTTTTTTATAAGGCTTGCTTTCCCCGTTTATATGCCAATACAGGTAAAACAATAATTGTAAGATAATAAATAATGTGTTGTGCAAAATCTAATAAGCTGAAGTTGTGTGAGAGCTGTAATCAGAGTTCCACCAGTCACTCTCCACTGCTCGGCTGGGAGCAATGCACTGAGTAACAACCTTTGGTGCAATTCCCTGGGTTGGAGCAATCCCAAGCACAGGCTGTGCAGGGGATGGATTGTGAGCAGCCCTGGGGAGAAGGACTAGGGCATGTTGGCTGATGAGAAGCTCAAAATGACCCAGCAATGTGCACTCACAGCCCAGAAAGCCAAATGAGTCCCTGGCTGCAAGCAAAGCCCCATGAGCAGAAAGCAAGGGAGGGGATCCTCCCCTCCCCTCTGCTCTGCTCTGCTCAGACCCCACCTGCAGCGCTGCACCCAGCTCTTGTGCTATCCACAAAAGAAGGAGAAGGTTCTGTTGAAGTGAGTCCAGGGGATGTCATGAAGATGTTTAGAAGGCTGAAGCAACCTTGTCACCTCTGGAGACAAGGTGGGAGAGTGGTGCCTGTTCAGCCCAGAGAAGAGAAGGCTCTGAGGGGATTTTGCAACAACTCCTCTTATGTGCAGGAAAGCTGGAGAGGAACTGCTGCCAAGTGGAAAGAACAGGGGGAGGACAAGGGACAATGGCCTTAAGCTGACAGAGATCAGGTTTAGTTTAGATATTAGAAATAAGTTCTTTACTGTGAAGGTGAGTCACTGGTACATGTCCAGAGAAGCTGTGGCTGACCCATGCCTGGAAGCGTTTAAAGCCAGACTGGATGGGGCACCCTGGTCTAGTGGAAGGGGGATTCCTGCCCATGGAAGGGGGATTGGAGCTTGATCATCTTTAAGGCTGATTCTAACTGAACCCATTCTACAATTCTATGGTTTACTATTGAATACATTTACATAAATAAGTAATGAATAACATAGTTTTGCACCCTTTCCCCCTTCTTATTTATAAACAAGCAAAACAAGCCAAGTTTCTCAGTAATATTCTTCTTGGATTAATAAAAACATGGATGAAAAATGTTGGATAGAGCAGAGCAGTTGTCAGAGAAGTCTGCAGACAGCAGAGTTTGCAGAGACAGCAGAAGACAAGGTATTTTGAGACAGCACATATAAAAGGTTTTTAGGAAAGTGAATGATGCATGGCAGGGAGCAGATTGGGAGAGGAGAAAATGCAGGAGCCTGCCTTATTCTGCCTGCAATACATTTTGTGAAAGATAGAATAAATCTTCTGAAGAAGCAGTATAGATGGGAAAAGTCCAAAATTATTAGAACAACTATTTTTCTTCATGATATTTAATGGCTATGAGAGAAACCAGGACAGGAATGCCACAAAAACAGCTCTTGCTATGTACTGTATAAAATTGTGCTTTTTGCACTAAGCCAGGAATTAAAGAAACATGATGAAACCAAATAGAAAAAAAAAGTAATGAAACATCTTCCAACAAAACCAAAACCTGAAGATATGAGCTAATACTACCCAAACTGTGTTTTAACCTTTAGCTCTTTGTCATTCAGGACATGGTTTATATTCTGACTTCTGAAACAGCTGGAATAAATAAATCACCCAAGCAACTACTTGAAACATGAATAAAGCCTTCTTATGAGTTGACCTGATGCATTATTACCAGAAAGTATTTTGGCTCCTGAAAAAAGTGACAGTCATGATCACTTGAGTTAAAAAACTGTCAGTTCCTTTCAAGGCGCCAGCATATTATCTCCAGAATATTTGAGTTCCAGAAAGACAACATTGTAGGAGATTTTATCAGAATATTTATGAAATGAATTACAGGAAAAGTTGCTGTTATTTGTTTTATTTAAAGGAAGTTTATAGGTGAAAACTTGTCTAGTTTGTGTATATGTACTAAATGAAAGATTAGCTGTGTTTCTTTTAGAGATGGTTTGTGTGAACTCTTAAATATTTTTTCATATTCATTTGGAAAAATAACTCTAAGAGTGCCATTAACTCCACAGTTCTCCAGAAAATATACACTGAAAAAAAAGTAAATTATTGTATTCATAATTGCTGTAACAAGGTTACAAATCTTGCATTTTCAAACATTCACTAATTCCGTCATTCTTGCATGCCTATAGTGGTGAAGTGTCTCTACCAAACAATCTCAGGTTTACACAGAAGCAAATGAAAGAAAAACATTTTACAAAACACAGAGGATTTCTCATGCCAGGCATAAAGACAAAACAAGGTCTGTTTTTCAAAGCTACAGGCTTATTCTCCCATGAGTTGAACACTGGTGGAAATTTTTACAACCCTTTTAATCTGTCCTTGACACTTTTCCTTTCTAAAAATATCTGGTAAATCTTGCTGGTGCATACAGGACCAAAGCCCTTATGAATCTGTACTGAATACACACAGCAGAAAATCTGGAGTTTGGTGTGATGTCAGTGTAAGGAGGACACCCACAGACCATTGCAAAGGCTTTAGCAGCTCAGCTGGGAGCTTACAAGGTTTTCCTATACTCATGCATGAGGAATGCAACTCCCCATGAATTCAATTGTGGCTCAGATTTGTCTTTTGAGATTAAAGCCCTCATTAATACATTGGGAGGATGTGAATTCAAAGAGGGGGTTTGACAGTGATGAATGTCACTGTGCATGCTGAGAACTCCTGCTGCACATTTCATTAACATGGATCTTGCAAACATGTTCTTGCTATAAATGCACCCCAACTTTACAAAAAATTGCCACCAAGCTGGTCACATTTTAAATTAATTTTGAAAGATTTTACTGGTTTGAAAAAGTCTCTTTGCATAACATTATGGCCATGCTGATGCCAAGAGGAGTTTTGCTGTAGATTTTAGCAAGGTGTTGTGGGCTGACCCTGGCTGGCCACCAGGTGCCCACCTTGGACCTCCGTGGGCTGCAGGGGCACAGCTCCTCTCCGGGGTCTTCAACACAGCCTCAAGGAGAATCTCCACTCTGGCACCTGAAGTACCTTCCTGCCTTCTTCACTGAACCTGGTGCCTGAAGAGTTGTTTCTCTTGCATATTTCTGTGCTGGTTTGACCTGGGTTGGTATTGGGAAGGAAGGAAAGGAAAGACATCCCCGGAAAAAGTTCTCCTGAAAGAGGCTCTTGGGAATTTCAGAGAGAGCCAATGGCTGTCCAGTTCTGAGAACTGACAGCTTTATAAGCAATTCAGTGTTGAGTTCCACCCCCGTGAATACCATTGTGAAGCCCGGGAAACTCTGAACTCACTCTCTTGAGTTTCCGGCGGCTGAAGGTGACAGAGCTGTGAGTGGGGGGAAGCCCGGCCCGGCCCGACCCGTGCCAGCCAAGCTGGGCCGGGCCAGCCAAGCCGGGCCAGGCTAGGCCAGGCCAAGCTACTGCTGCGGCTGCCGACGCCGCCGGCCCGCCTCTCCCTCCTCCACCCAGCGGCCCAGCTCTCGAGCGAGTTGGAAAAAA